>MU005594.1:62010-90216 GCA_010405425.1 Lentithecium fluviatile CBS 122367 | reverse complement strand
ACTTAGCCTTTACTATAATACACCTAGCGTAATAACTAGACGCTATATCTATAAAATATTATAGACCCTTCTCTTTATAATAACTATACTAAAATAATATTTCTTACGCAGCCGCACGTACACGCGCTGCCTAGGACTAACGCTCTAAGGTAGAAGTTTCCTTATAAGGCGCACGCGCTCTATTAGTTCGCTATTCCTTAGGCATAGTTAGTAAGGTCTAGGGAACATAAATAAAGCGCGGGGTATTATAGACTTTATACTAATAATTAATATAGCATAGGAGAGTAGGCAGGGGTATTAGGATAATTACCTAGGAAGAAGGGAGGTAATATTAAGATCTAAGAATATAGAATAAAGGGCTAAAAGGATAGAATAATAGTAATAATGCGGGGCAACGCTGTAATACTGTAACTAAGATTAGGTAATAACACTATCCTACTAAGCTATAATATCCCGCTAAGTAAGGGATAGTTAACTATCCCTAGATGGCTAAACTATTCTATGCTTTCGGGATAACGGTGCTCTAAAGGAATAGCATTACTATATATAGAAATAAATAGGAACCCTATAGTTCCTAGTGTTTAACTTAGTTAATAATCTATTATTTAGATTCTATTAAGCATCGTTAATTTAATAGTTTTATAACTTTAATACTAACTATCCTATTACTTACTTACGTAATTAACAACCTCCTTCCTATCGTCGCTCTTGCCTAAGAACTAACTTACCCTTATAGGACTAGCTACCCCGTAGGGACGTAATAGTAACTCTCTTAGGGGTTTCTTAGTACGCTCTTTAATAAGACGCTTATATTATATATACTTTATATTAAGAAAGTAGTTAATAGAGTTACGTAGGCGTAGGGCCCTTATAATTATATTATAGGTAGAATTCTATCTACGCGCTTGTTAGTTAATATATACGTATAAAAATTACTAAAACTTAATACTACGTAAGGCTATCTACTCTATACTATTATATAATGCTATAACTTTATAGAGAGCTATAGTAGAGCTATATCTCTAGGCCTTTTTTAGAGATTTATAAAATATTGCGTATAGCTTAAGTAATATAATATACAGCGTTAGTAACTTTAGTAGTTAATAGTAAAATATGCTAATTTTATATAGTCTTAGCACGCTACTAGGGTTTAAGAAAATTAAGCAAATAAATTAGAGAGAGGTAAAGCTAAGGTGTTAAGCTCTTAGAGACCTTAATACTATATATATAGTAACTATAGGCTCGCGCGTAATACTATAACGTCTTATTATATATAATATTATTATATATTTATAATAGAAATTGTATGCAACGTTAATCCCTATTAAAAAAAAATAAAAAGTTAATATCACGTAGTTAAGAAGTAGAAGTAAAAAATCTTTAAAATAAGAGCTTAAGCGCGCAGAACTTTAATACTTACTAAGTATAATTATTATACCTTAGCGTTAGTATTAGTGCTAGAGATGTTATATTTAGGTACTCTAAGTGCTATATATTAATCTAAGCCTTATTAAATTACTACGTCCTACTAGAAGAGCTATAGATCTATTTAATAATACTAAAAAGGTAACTAATAGGGCTCTTCTCCCTTTATAACTTAACCTTCTCTTTAAGAGTTACTATATAAGTAAGCTAGGCGTTAAATATCTTATAATTAATACTAAATAGAGCTTATTAGGTAATAAGATTAATAATATAGCCTACGCAGCGTAGTCTCTACTAGTAAGAGTTAAGCCCTAGCTTATAGCAGAGCTCCTTAATAGCTATATTATTTAAGAAGGTATTATTAAGTATAAAGTACCTAACGCGCTTACGTATATTATAGTTATTAATAATACTAAGAGTGTTTATAGTAATATTAATACTACTATAAGTATTAGGCATCTCTATTAGAGCGAGTAGTACTATCTAGTAAGCACTATATTAATTAATCTAGTAAGCTGTTACGCTATTTATAGCTTTATAGTAATAAGAGGTTTATATATTAAATAAGAGGTATATTTTACTATAGGCTTTTATAAGTACGCTCTTAATCTCCTACTTATAGTAATAGAACTCTCTAAGAGTCTACTATTAGAAGGTGCTCTTATTAGAGATTAGGGCTCTATAAGAGAGTTATTATAGACGCTTAAATATACGCCTAAAAGAAGGGCTGTTAACTACTATATATAAAATATTCTTCTAAATAATCTAGTAAAAGATATCCCGTTTAAGGCCCTCTAGGCATAGTAGCTCTAGTATTATATTTACTACCTCTTATTTCTTCTTATTACTTATATTAATAGCTTTCTCTAACGTATTTATAGGTAGTTCTATATTAGTTTTATTAGTAAAGGTTCTCTAGTAAGCTAAGTAAAAGTAGGCAAAAGCGCTAGCGCCTTTATAAGTAATACTAAACTTATAACTGCTGTTAGCGCTCGCTATATAGTATGTCTTATATAAGAAGTACTTCTTATAAGTACTCTTACTATTATTTTCTATTATAAGGCGTTATATAGGGACTCTGTACTGCTACTACTAAGCTTACGTTCTCTTATTATATAAGAGCTTATAGCAACTAATAAGCTTAAAGTGCTCCTATTTAACCTAGGTATAGTTAAATAAAGCGCTAAATATAGTTTTTTTAGTAAGCTAGGTCTTTACACTCTTACTATTAGTCTCTTAGAGAGAGGTAGGCATAGGAATATCTATAGTATTAAGCTTAGTAAGCGCATTAACGCTCTTATTCTTAAAAACTAGTACTTAAGAGCTCTCTACTGCGCTGTAAGAGTTAACAGAGGCTATATTAATTAAAAAAAGTAATAAAAACTAATAATAGCGTATTACGCGAGTTAATATTATATATATAGAGAGGTAGTAACAGGAAAGTTAACGTCTCTTATATATTAAAAAGCTAAGACACTAATAGTATTATATAAAACACGTAACGAGTAATTCACTAATTAAATACTGCTGTTTAGAATCGCCTCTCCTTAAAACGTACTGGAGACGTTCCGGAGGGAGGGACTCCGGAGGTCGCGAAAGGATATCTCTCCTTGCCGGGCTCTGCTTGCATGGGACCGGGAGTAGTTGCCAGCACATCCCTAAGCCGTCGTTTTTGGAAAGGCAATGCAGTGAAACCTCGGGTTAGCAAGATAAAGAGTCTACGCCTAAAACATGATGATTAGTTGGCTCTGATGCTGCAGCTACAGGGGAACTGCCACGGTCGCCGTATGCATGCCTGTACACCTCACCAGGGGCATGAATGTTCGGCCTCTATCAGAAGAGGCCAGGCACGTCGAGGAACTCTTGCCTATTGCTATAAGAGTCCGCCATTTGCCCCGATTTGCCTTGTTCATCTAATCCATCACCCCTTATTCACTTTCCATTTCATTCCAGCCCGGTTTTCACGACTCTTAACAGATATCAGCTACCTCTCAGCTTTCCAACATGTCCTAGCTAAAAGACCTGCCCGAGGTCAAGCAGCTATAGGAAAAACAGTAAGCTTCATGCTACTGTCCCAAAAGCTACGGCAGTAGAAGCTTACAATGCTAAAACACATGGCTCGCGATAGAGATGGAACAGACCGTCAAAGGCGACTTTAAGAAGCTATAGAAGACCTAGAGGCCGAATCAAGAGAATCTAGCTAAGAAGCCGTAGCTTATCTAGAACTCTAGTAATGCGGGTAAGAGCGCTAGGATAAGGGTTAACTGTTCTTATAATGCTGCTTCGTTCTCCTTCAGCTAGACATTTCTCCTCAATTCTCCTATAGCACTAGCTAACTTGTCTTAGAACTCAACCTATACGATAAGAATTAGTAAGAAAGCCTACTTAGAGGTACTAAATATACCTATTTCAACGAAACTAGTTCTTAACTAGTATTACCTAGAGGGAAGGACAATGTCGTCTATACTTATATCCGCTTACTGCCTTAACCATGTTTACTTCACTATCGCTACCTAAATTTAAAAGTGTCGCTTAACACGTTCTCAGTAACACTAATCGTTAAGGATTATAATCGCAGCTATACTCGTATCGCTTGCTCGTAGGGTCTACTGTAAGTGAGCGGTTTAAAGGCTAGGTAATCGTTAATATAAGAGTTTAACTGCATTCCTCTATGAACTGTTGATCGGGTGGTCCTCGCTACTAGATTGCAATTGAAATGAGGTCCTCAAGTGCTTTTCAGAAAAGCAGCGATGAGTAGCTGTATTCGACCAGAATTATGTTCCTTCACAAAGTTCTAATCACACCATTACTTTCGCAATAATGTTTTCCGCACAAATCTGTGGTGCCAGGATGGCTATCGAGCTAGTCGAGGCGAAAGTGCCACTTATCGGGTTGGTGCTTTCGCATTCTGGCAAAGGTTTGCTCGCCATGGGACTCGTGTTGTGCTCGGATGGGTTTTCTTTTGCACTGCTTCCCGACAATTCTGAGCTGTGCTCCGGGATCGTCTCGTCGAAAACGATAAAGTGAAGCTCCTCAGATGGCGTTTGCAGTGGTTCTTCTTCGCCGAGTGTTAGTCAAATTGCTTGGAAGGGTTTTGTAGCTTCGGTCTGGATAGTTCTCGCCGTTATCCTGAAGTCGCAGGAGACTCATGTTGAGACGACTGCTGAAGAGCTGTACAAAAGGACGAGGCCGTGAGGGGCGGAAAGTGGGCCGGCATGGGTTTTTTGATCAAATGAGTGGCCGTATAGACATCTAGAGGGAACTTTGGCGTGACAGTAGGGCGGATGACAGCGGAAGGTGCAGCGCAGCTGCGCCGCGTGGCTGGCAGGGGCAGCGCTGAGACCTCCGAAGTTCTTGCTCGCTTTTGAGCATGCATCGCTCTTCAAACCTTCACAACTTTCGCTGGCTCCTATTGTGCGCATTCATGAGAGGGCCATCCAGCGAAAGAGCAGACGAGACATTCTGTTCGAACGTGACGTCATTCTCGAGACCACGTCTTCTGGGATTCGGGACGATTTGATGAGCGGTATCTATCTCTTAGTAACCAAGACACCTCTCGAAATTGGCGCTCAACTCTTCCCTGTCCGCATCGGATGAGCAAACCAAGGAACACCCACGCAACTCTTCCCAGCAGACGGCTATCTTCACATCCGGCGCAATCCGTCACAAGGCTCCAAACGGAAGGACCGATCCAATCGCGTGACAGATGCTTGAAATGTCGCAGATGCGAGACTCTGCATTCTCCAGGAGTAGCAGTTGAGAATGTGCATCAGAGATGGAACGAGGTTCTGAGTGTAGACGCATTCAAAGGGGAATAGACCAATGGGAGGGTACAAACGACTGCAGGCCAAGCTGTGGGCTCACAGCTTGGATAAGAGACGAACGGGGCATGGTTAACCCCGCCTCCCAAGCTTGCCCCACTCGAAGCTTGACAGCTCCCGTCCTATCCCGACCCCTCGGCTCCGATGGGATCACCTCTCACGAGCTACACCGGGCTCGTCGCGTACCGCTCTTGCGCAGATGCGCGAATGTCCCTGTAATAAGTACCCCAGCCAAGGTCGATCGCTCGCAAGTCCTGGTCATTCTGCACCGCCCTCCAAGTCACAGCTCGATCCTCCGCTGGTACAGGTGTAATGTGGTGTCACTTCCCAGGGCATTTTTGTGTATTTATGGAATCAGCGCGCGCCATCATTCAAGCTTCAGGTCAAGCTCCATCCAAGCACCGACGTCGCGATGGAGGCACCACCGTACTCTCCCACAGCAGCAACCAGTGAGCGCCAGCTGCCGAGTGACTATCGGCCATCAGAGCGCCCAGAGGATGACGAGGATCCGCTGGACAGCTTGCTGAGGAGGCAGAAGACGCCGACGAGTCCGCGAATGCAGCACCATAGACACTGGTCGAGCTCGTCGTCTGCCGCGGGGAATGCGCTCCAGCCCGTCGCGACTGCACCTCAAACGGCACTCGCACCTTCCTTCCACGATCCGTTCACCTCGTTCGAATTCCCACCAGACTATGCGCCCGTCGACGAGCTCGCGCGGAGCTTCCGCCTCGAAGCACCGCTCATCCACACCACCAAGACGAGCAACATGCCCCGCTACCAGCTCATGCAGGAGTTCTCGCGAAGCGGTAGGCCGCGAAAGCTCCACATCAGACGCCTGATGGCCGCCGAGTCGCGCTCCCACTCTCTTCCGTCTACCCCGCTCTCTCCGTCATACGGGCCCGTAATACGTTACGACGAAGACGCGACGATGTACACCATGAACTGCTACGAGCTCATCGGAACCGGATACAGGAGCTACGAGATGCGGGGTTACCGGTCGAGCACACTTGGTGGCATCATCAAGGCCGAATCGGGCAAGAGCCTTTTGAGCGGTAAGTGGACGAAGATATGGCATATGACGAAGAACTCGAGAAAGGACAGCTTGAATGTGGAGAACGAAGCGCGGTTACAAAAGTATGGCTACCATGCCGACGATGAATGGAACAAGCGGCTGCTGTTTTATGTGAAGAAGGGAATCTGGGAGAATGGAGAGGGGAGGGTTGTGGCGCAGGAGGGAAAGAAGGGAGAGGTAGAGGTGTGCGAAACGATAGGAAACGAGGGGTGGAAGAGAGATCTCGTAGTTTCGTGCTGGATTATGCAGATGTGGATGAGAGAAGGACTGCGGTGGACGAATGATGTGAAGGGGTGGTGATGAGCGGTGGGTAGTTGGCGTGCCGTAGCCGTTCATATGCTTGATATTGAGATTGTGTGCCGATCGTGTACCAGACGGGCGATGCTGCTGTCAACGTCGCACTTGGCCAGCCAGCGCATTCCGACTGGAGTACTGTTTCACCTTCCTTTTTCCCTTCAACGGCAATCAGCAAAAGCAAAAACAATGACGGTAGGAGCAACAGCGAAAAACGCCGCCTACGCGGGCTGGCCAAGCCGGCGCCCGGAAGCGCATTCCTTCCGCAGGGCACCAGTACCACTCCAACCATCTCACCTTCAAGCGACTGCGCCGCCTCTTCCACGCCCAATGTAGCGCACGCTGACCTCGCCATCGACTCCCCACGCGCGCGTCGCATCGCCGCAATGCCGCTGCTCACGCCCTCGCGGCTCGTCGTCGCCATCCTCTCGGTGTTCCTCTTCAGCTTCCTGTGGACCTTTGGCCTGCCCCAGCGCGGATACTCGCCCCCACTGCCTGTTATCGGCCACGACATATCGCCCGAGACGCCGCTGTCAGGGCCGCTGATTCCGGATCAACCAACCAAGGTCGAGGCGCCGGCGGAGGAGGAGAAGAAACCTGTCGTGGGCCCCGCGTTGACCGAGGAGGAGGGCAGCGGGGAGAGAAAGCGGCCGGGGTCGACGGCGCCCACGGCCTTTTGCAGAGAGGTCCGGGGCGCGCAGGACACAATGGTCATTGTGAAGACGAGCAAGGCAGAGATGCCGGACAAGCTGCCCCCGCACCTCGCGACCCTCCTCGCCTGCGTCCCCAACGTCGCCATCTTCAGCGACCACGCCGGCACCGTCAATGGCCACACCGTGTACGACGCCCTTGATACCGTCAATGCGACCCTACGAGACAAGTACGACGAGTTCCGCGAGTATGCGAAGATGCAGGCAAACGGGGGCTACGCACCGAGTAGTGAGAAGGCAGAGAAGCTCGATAAGTGGAAGTACCTGCCCATGGTGTACAAGACGCATAAGATGAAGCCGTCGCTGCGGTATTACCTCTTCATTGAGACTGACACAACGCTGAGCTGGACGAATCTGCTGCAATGGCTGGAGCGCCTGGACTACCGCATACCGTACTACAGCGGCGCACCCATGTTCCGCGGGCCTACAAAATACGCGCAGCGGGGCTCGGGGATCCTACTCTCATTCGGAGCGATGCGATTGTACGCAAAAGCATATGAGGAGCGCTACGCACAGCAGTGGGAATCGCACATTGGAGGCGAATGCTGCGGCGACATAATTCTTTCCACCGCGATGACTGCGTCGCACGTCGAGTTCACCGGATCGTTCCCAATGCTACAGAGCGAGGCGCCAGGCACGCTGGACTGGACCGAGCGGCATTGGTGCACACCTATTGTGTCCTGGCACGGCATGAAGGGTCAGGAGACGGAAACGCTGTGGGATTCGCAACAGAAGTGGACAAAGAAGCATGGTTGGGAAGTGCCGTATCTTGCTCGCAATGCCTTTGAGGAGTTTGTGTTGCCGCAGCTGGTGGAGAAGAAGGACGATTGGGACAATGTGTCGAGCGATACCAAGATTAAGGGGGAGCCTGGGAGACGGGAGAAACTGGCTGCAGAGAAGCCGAAAGACAAGTCTGCGGGACAACCCAAACCTGCAACCCCCGACTCACCACATCCTCAACCGCCGTCACAAGCCGAAGGCCCCAGCCCCAAGCCGAACCTAGGGAAACCGAGCTCGGATGCACCTCCTGCCCCAAAGCCCGCTCGTCGAGGCCTCTACGAAAAGATTGGCGCAACGATCAAAGACGCGGCCGACAGCGCCGCAAACTGCCAAGCTGTTTGCCAAAAGACGGAAGACTGTATCCAGTGGAAGTACTCCGCTGCGGGAGATGGCGAGTGCCACCTCGGCAAGGTCCTTCGGCTGGGCAGAAAGGTTGAGAAGGAAGAAGAGAAAGGTATTTGGACGAGCGGGTGGATGTTGGATAGGGTCAGGCAGGTTACAAACAAGTGGGGCAAGTGTGAGAGGCCGAATTGGAAGTTCAACCAATGAGGTCCTGTGCTATTTGAAGAAGATTTGGTGTGAATCTCGGGCGATATTCTTGTGGCATCAGCATTGGGAGCTCTGGGGTGTACGGTGTTCAATGGGATAGGCTAGGTCTGG
The DNA here is from genome assembly GCA_010405425.1 of Lentithecium fluviatile CBS 122367. Taxonomy (NCBI): domain Eukaryota; kingdom Fungi; phylum Ascomycota; class Dothideomycetes; order Pleosporales; family Lentitheciaceae; genus Lentithecium; species Lentithecium fluviatile. Next base: position 81,454 of record MU005594.1, on the reverse strand, counting down.
GCTACTCTTGTCTTCTTGTTGATATCTGGATCGTGTTGGAGAGCTCGCGCGCACAACGTACAGCGTTGGAGATGGTTGCAGCTGTTGGAGTGTACGTATACCCCTGTAGAATAAGGAGGGAACGAGCAGGAACGATGTTATATATTCATATTTCTCAGACTTGGTGCTACAAGCCACCTCAATTCAAGATGGGCATGCCTCCGCAGTGCATACTCATTGTTAAAGATACTGACGTATAAGAGTTGGGAGGTCACTAAACACTCGTTAAGCGGCCCATCCGACTTTACAGTGACCAACGACAACTAAGACAACTGTTTCACATTCTCCTTTCTTTGACGCAGTCAATCCGTTCCCCACCGCTACAATGTACCCCCCAACGCCCTGCACGCCTTCATAACCTCCCCAGACATGCCTGGCTTCAACCCAGCACCCATTCTTGTTAACACGCTCGCTTCCCACCACCATGCCGACCTAATACCAGCAAGCCCCTCCACCTCGGAATCAGCTGAAAGCGATGTTGAAGCCGAAGTCGAAACCTACGCCTCCTCCGAAGCGGAATTGAAAGTCGGCCTCTGTCCCCCAATCTACGCTGAAGTCGGTATTCTTACAGGAGGGAAGTATATCGCACTGTCCCTGCTAGGCCAAGGCTACGACGGACGTGTATATATCTGCATCCCCACCTCCACCACTCCCCCAATCCACACAGAATCGGGAGTCGAAGCTGTCCCCTCGCGCAACCTCCACGCCGTCAAAATCCCCTCTTCCCAGTCTGAAGTGCACATCCTACGACGAATCGCGGAATGCCTCACCACCACCACCATCGCGAGCTCTCGCATGTCAGAAACCAACTTCCCGCGCCTCCTAGCCTCCGGACTAACCTGGCACGCAACCCACCTCATCCGCGGCCCCACTCTCCTCGCCCTCCTCGAATCCCTCCTCTCCCAGCACCCCTCCATCACTCCCACTCCAGCATACCCGCATATCCCCAAAACACTAATCCTCCACATCGCGCTGGAACTTGTGCGTATCTTCCACTTTCTGCACAGCTTGGAGCCAACCGTTACGCATGGAGATGTTGGCGTTGGGAATATCATGCTCGAGTGCCGCGGTACGGATGGGAAATGGAGGAAGCTGGGGTTCCCGAAGGTTGTGCTGATCGACTTCGGTGCCGCGAGAGAACACGGCTGTTCCAAGCTTCCCACCCGACGAAAGGAGAAAGAAATGGAAGCGGCCCTTGCCCAAGAACGCTTCAAGGTCTTTGCGCTGCTGAAGATGATGAGTCGGGATGAGGATGCGGAGGATGAGGTTTGGATGCTATTTCGCGATACTGTGGCGGGGGTGAGATGGAAAGATGCGGTGGAGCGGCCGGGCGGGGTTTTACAGTTTAGAGAATTCTTGGAGGTGTTTGAGGGGGTGATTGAGGATCGAAAGGCCTGTGTTTCGGTTCGTGAGTTGGCGAATATTGGGGTGTTGATGCGGTGGGTCATGGAGTGTGCGCTGTGATCAAAGAAAGATAGAGGGTAGACACTTTCCCCTCATTGCCGCAAACGGCACCATATGACTCCAAGGCGCTGGCAGTCTATCTTTTTCTGCAACTCGACTTCTCGCCCTCTCTGATGTCTCGCTCCCCTGCGTAGCATCCAAGTCACCAACCCATCCGTCTCACTTTGGTACCAACTGAAATATCCCAGCCCCATGCACCCACACAACGCCATCTCCAACGGTCCCTCCGGCAACTCCTACACAGGTCTAGGCTGCTTCCCCTTAAGCACCCACGTAACCCACACCGATGTCTCCGCGCTCGTCTGTACCCTCAGCAGCACAGCGCCACAAACATGGGGGCTCCACGACTCGATCCCCGCACTCGTACAACATACCTTTACATCTCGGCCAAATCGACTGATCTGGCCGGTACGGTGCTGCACACCTTTCTATCCTCGCGTCGTTGCTCTCGCACACAATGTTTCTTGGCCGAGTACGTGCTTGCGGACCAAGCTAGGAGGCTGAGCGAGGAGTGGGAGTTGCCGGAGCGGCTGCAGATTGATATCGATGTGTTGGACCCGAACAAGCTGAAACAGTTGCTTGAAAGGTTGGAGATGGAAGGGAGTCTAGATGCGCCGGTGTTGTTTGCGAAATTGAGGGGGTATTGCGAGGACGTGCTCGAGAGAAAGGGGGCGCTGGTTTGGTGGGTTGATGAGGAGAATTGGGTGTAGGACTGACCGTGTTTGCTGTTAAGTCGTGAATGGGTTGAAGACGGGACGAGAAGATAGGAAAGAAGAACAGTCGGACGATGGAAAATGGATGATATATGCGATGGCGCTAAATGCTGGAGAATGCGTGAACGCCGGATGCCTCAAATATGCCCAAGATACGTCCCGAAATCGTCCCGCAGTTTGCGGTCCCCTATGCTCTTCCAGTTCCCACATGTCCTTCTCTTGTTCATGGATGATTCGTTCAATCGAGAGATTCTCTCTTCCGGATGCTGTAAGAACTCGCTAGGCTCCTCCCTTTAGCGCTTCCCTACATGATCCAGACACCTGTTGCACTTCCATTTCACCGCGGACCAAGCAGCTCAGGCACAGCTGCGAGCTTCGAAAGGTCGTAATGTACGCGTCCGTTCCTCATGTCTTCTGAGGTTGACGTCCAGACCGTATTTCGAGCTTGCGTGGCTTCTTTCTCCCGGTGCGTTGTGTTTTCCCTTCCTTTTGGGGTGCCCCCGAGTTCCGTCTCTGCTTCTCCCGTTCTTGGGCCAGGACATCGGCCGCCTGCCGCAGTGCCTCAGGATCCGGCACAGCGTCATCATCATCCAGCGATCCCTGCGCCTCCTTCCCCTCGCCCTTTTCATCTTTCCCTCCCATGCCCGCGAGCGACCCCAGCTTGATAAAGGGCCCGTGTATGACGCCTACACCACTCCCCACCAAAGCGCCCAAGGCGGTCGTGGGTATCGTTGTCAACCCTCCCACCACGGTACCCACAACTGTGCCTACCCCAACGCCGACAGCGCCGCCGATGCCTGCGCCCCCTACGGTCCCCTGGAAGGCGCCGCTCTGCAGCATCCGCGCCTTCTTGCTGCTGCCATGTGCCTCGATCTCCTTGTTGTACGCGTCCGTCAGCATTTTCTCGCGCTTCTTCGGGTCGGTGAAGGAACTGGCCGTTTCTCTGAGCGAGTTGGCCATGGTTTGTGCGGCGAGGGCTTTTTCGGCGGCCGCGGCGGCTTCTTGGAGACGGTCTTCGGGAGGGATGTCGGCGACTGGTTTGTCGGGCTGCTTGGCCGCTTTCGTGGGGTCTGTCTTTGGAGCGGCCATGGTGACGGTAGTGCGTGATGTGAAGACGGGACGTGAGGGTGCTGGTAGAAGCAGCGGCGAAATTGTGCACGTTGTGTTTGGAGAGATGCAAATGTTGGCGGATCAGCTTGCGGGGTCGCTTGACGTCACCGCGACCACGCGCACCGTTTATTTCTTGAACGCCAGTTGAACACCGTCGGACAGATGCGTCATGCGCGCTGAATTCACCCTTCTGTCATCTTTATGCTTTTGTATTCCTCCTGTCTTCTGCCTTTAGATTCGCGCGTCCGGTGTGGTTACCCCGATTGTCAATGCTTGGCCTCCTTTCCGGCCTCCTCGGCTCGCAGCATATCCATCCGCAGCTGGTTCCTCTTCCCCAGTATCCTTAGTGTGTTTTTCCGCTCAATTTCGGCCATATGCTCCCAATTCGCAATGCGGCTGAGCGTGCCATCGCGGTTGACGACCATCGGCCCGAGGTGATCCAGCTTGACGCCCTGCTCGCTGCCCACGTTGAGCTCGACCGCTTTGCTCTCGACAGTCGGTTCCGGGAGCGGTAGGACCTGCTCCGACGCCTGATTCGCGGGATTGGAGCTCGTCGTGCCTGTTGGCGCTATGCTGCTGTTCGTCGTGGCCATTGCGCGGAACAAGAAGGGCGTGCGGAGGGCGCTGCGGCGTATGTACAACAGTGGGCTCGACGGAGCCTGAAGAAGGCGTCGGATCGGTGTCATGGGACGCTGGAACTGAGCGGAAGATGGCGTGGAGGAGGAATGCTACGGTTGCTTCGCTCGTTGACGCAAGCAATGCTGGTCCGTCCGCCGCTGACTAATCAACAGCAACGATTTTTGAGGGCAGAGCGTTGCAGCCATTGACATTTGAGAGGAGGTTGCTACTTCTTACCTTGTTGAAGCCGCGCTCGTATGTGCTACGATAGGTTTTCTTGCCCACTTGCTAACATCCTGCTTGCCCAGTTTGCACTCTTCCCCCACAACCTCCTGCCCGTATCATCTTCACATGAGCATCTCGACTGTGTCCAAGATGGAGAACTCGTCATCCAGCTCCCCCGAGTTACTATATGCTTATCCGGTATTTAGGTGGGATCTGATTCGAAATCGGATGTTCCTTCCCTCGTACTCGGAGTTCCGTGCAGCGCTAAATGACCTTCTTCTCGCCCCATCTCGAACCAACATCCCGAAACAATCCACACAGTACCTTATATATCTGTAAGCATGTCAGTCTGACATTGCATGTTGGTGTGTTGCCTCTGCTAAGAGACACTACTCTTTCGTGTTCTGACCTGGCGGCGCACGTATTCCGCATCTACCTCTTCACGAGAAGTCTCTCATACTGGTATATTCAGCGCAAACACTCGGGCTTCGTAAGCATCATGGCACAACAGGATTGTATATCCAACCTCTTTCGATTCTTCAGATCGTATTTCCATCCAGGTGGTAGTACTTAAGAGCTCCGCAGCCGTCAATTCCCTCTGCCATTGCTAGCATAACCCCTTCTTCCTTGCAACCATGTCGACCCCACCATCCGTCTTCTTGCTCGGCGCAGGATACGTTGGCCTCAATGTTATTGATAACCTCCTCGCTGCCGGTCACCCCGTAACAACCCTCGTGCGTAACCCAGAACAAGCCACCGCACTGAAAGCAACGGGCGTCAAAACGATCCGCGGCTCTCTAGACGACCTCGACCTGATAACGACCCAGGCCACGCAGCACGAAGTCATCATTAACACGTCCTCAAGTGACCACCCACCCAGCGTTGAAGCCATACTCGCGGGCGTGAGGCAGCGCGCTTCCAAAGATCTCCCGACCACCTTCATCCATACGAGTGGCGTTGGCGTACTGGTAGACGAGGCGAAGGGGATGTACAGGAGCGATGTGATTTACAGTGATGATGACCCGGCGGGAATCGACAATCTCCCACCGGGGGCACTTCATCGCAACGTCGATCTTCTGATTGTCCAGGCCTCTCGCGAACTCGGTCGCAAAGCCAGGATTGTGGTTCTCATCCCGCCCGTGGTGTACGGCTTCATTCCCGCGCACAAGCGTATTTCCATGGGTCTCCCGTCGCTCGTACGCTTCGCGCTAAAGCACGGCTATTCGGGACGGATCGGCGAGGGTCGTAACGTATGGAGCGGCGTTCACGTTGCCGACTTGGGGCGAGCGTACATGACGCTCATCGACAAGCTGGATAGTGCAGCCCCATATCCTTGGGAGAATTCGTACTTTTTCGTCGACAACGGGGAGGAGTTTTCGTGGGCCGAAGCAGCGGAAAATGTCGGTCGTATTCTGCACATGTTGGGGAAGATCTCGAGTCCCGAGTCTCACCTATTTGAGCAATCCAAACTTGGAGATGTCTTTGGTCCCTATACCGTGAGTGTTGCGGGGGGAAATGCGAGGTGCCGTTCGGTTCGACTGCCGCAGTTAGGTTGGGTACCTAGGGAGAAGAGCATTTGGGCTAGCATGGAAGAAGACGAGATTCCGTACATGGTATCGCAAAATTAAAATCGGCAGGTCGCCTGGGTCCTTCATGCCTCGAGTGTTCACCAGCTCTTGCTGTAGATGATTGGAATGAATGGAAATGTAAAATGGATCCTGACTACGCTCAGACTGCTAAGTGTAGTAAGTCGATTCACGGCATTCTAAGAGGACATTCAGAATACCAAAATCTCTTTTCTCTACTACTCGCTTCAATGATTTGCAAGAAATGCCGGTAACATGATTGGACTATTACTTGACGTGAGCAACTACCACAAATACTGCAGAATGCAAGAGCACCCGTCCGAGAGGACGGCGTGTTTGCATCACTCACCTGGGAATGCACCTTCCCAATCGGTAAGAAACGGGTTAACTCAGTATGAGACGGAATGGGGATTAGCCAGAAGAACGAGTGATTGTTTGCTCTAACGGAATGCAATAATTCTTCTAAGAGACGAAGAAGTCTGGATGAATCAATGCAGGAGGACAAGCGGCACATTTTACCGAGAACGGAACGTTGGTCAGAAGAAGGAATTATTACGAGCTCTCCTAGAATCGTCGGGAGGGATTAAAGGGGAAGGAGCAAGCGGCACGCATCAACGGGAGGGGAAGATCGGTCGGAATGGCTGAATGATTGTGCACTGTGCACTCTCGCAGAACGAAAGAACTGCCTGAGAGATGAAGGGTCAGGCAGAGATCAGGGGAGGAGCGAATCGGCATGTAACACCGGGAGAGGGAAATTGGCCAGATAGAATGAATGATTGCGCTCTCACAGAAAGAAGAAATGTGGAGAGGCACATCTGACGAACAGGAGCACACGATTGAGTAAGAAGTAATGAAGGCGAGAGGATGCACATTGGGTGGAAGCTCGACGGTGCCCTCCACACAGTAGCCAGAAGAGGAAGCAACAGTTCGTACTTATCTGTCATGCTGGGAGTGTATATGCGGAACCGATAGAACCGGAGAGTGGTGAAAGGACCAAGTGCCGTCATGAAGCGAGGTCCCTCACATGTAGGGGAAGGTGCTGCAGAACGAGATGTAGGGGCGACTGCATGATGCTCTGCCGGATCGCCCACAACTCAACGTGGGGAGTTCACCCTAGCTTTTGTAAAGCTTATCTCAAGCTCCTATAGTCCCCTTAACTCGGTCGAGCGAAATATGAATCTGTGAATCTGTAAATCTGTAATCTCACTTGACGAGGCCGCAGAATAGCTATCGGAGGGCTTTAATCCGATACGAATGATTAGACTTCTACGTCATCTGTTTCTCATTTGTTATTCAGACTGGTGGGCCGACGAAGGGAGGAGAGCGAGGGAAAGAAGGCCTCGGACCGTCTGACGGGCATCCGAACCGATAGGCCAGCTGACAACGACCCGATTTCGGAACTGGTGGGTAAGTAAAGTCGCAGGCGGGGGAGATTAGGGAAGAGGCAGTAACTGTCCAGCTCGACCGGCGAAGAGCGTGGGGTGCTCCAGCTCGGCCGCTGAAGGCGTCAGAATCAACGGGATGGGGGGCGGAATGATTTCCATCGAAAGTGATGGCATTGGAATAGCTAACACGCGGATATCTAAACAACAGCTGACGAATTTTTCGTGATCCACAGTGCAGGTTGTCCGTTCGACCCCCCAAGATTCCCACGAACGAAGCGGATGGATGGAGATGCCCTAGCGCCAACGAAGGCAGAGAACGCTCCGCCCAAATTTCTAACTGTGACCCTGCTCAATATGGTCCCCCAGGAGCTCTGCCGCCCGAAAGAAGGTGAACTTGTTCAAGTTTTCCCTGGTATCTGGTAGCTAGAAGTCGCACGTAGTGAGGGGGCAGTTGAGAACGCCGTATTGGTTTCGCTCTATAATCTCCTCCTGCGATTGTCATTAAAGCACGTCATAAGGATGAAATAGATAGAACTCGCCATGAGATCCCGGGGCTGGGAGGTTTCACTGCCGACGATGCAACGCCTGTCGGGACAGGTGCACTTCCGGGCGACCTGAGAGCCATCATGGCGCATGTTGGCTGTGTGGCTTTCGATCACCATGTGGAAGGTCTCCTGGCAATGGCCAAGGCCGCACAGGTGACTAACTTCTCAGAGGTCATGCTTGGAGGCGCCTGGAGGTTTTTGCCCGCTGTGAACAAGGGCGGCCCTCTCGTACTTGTCAGTGACCTCTCCGGCTCTCGGTATAGTCATTTAGGTCACTTGGACTCGGTTACTATGTTCCGTCTCGAGCAGTGGCCGTCGGAGCACGGAAAACGATTTTCGATCGATCCCTGCCGTCTCTCGACTTGGGGAGCCTTGGGACGCAGCTGCCGATCAGTCCGCCATCATCGCTGAGCTCGTTGGTGGCCCAAATGTGCAACTTGGCCACGTTGTCCGTCAAATGCAAGGGTTGAAGGTCAGCATGGTAGCACCGAAGGGGGCCCCAGGCCGACATTGCTGCCCACTGGTGGAAGGCGATATCGTCGAATGCTCGGACGAGGCAAACCTTTCGGGCGCGGCGGCTATCATCGTCACTGACGGAATTGAGGTCAACTAAGAAGCTCCGCTTGAGGGTTTTTAGTTGGGGAACGGGCGCGGCTTGGCTGCTGGCTTTTCTTTTTTTTTTTGAGTCAGTAGCTGCGGGCAGCGGGCCAGAGGCGACGACTAGCTGACGAATGCCGTTGATCTTTATCTTGGAGGCGCTGGGAAGAGATGATGGCGCGGCGGAGTGGGGCGTGGAGAAATGGTAGCGCGGCGGGGTGGTGGTTCTTACCGGGGGCGGAACGTGGGCGTAGGGGTTCTCGTCCGTTTCCCCACCCGACTGCTCGTAATCAGGATCGTCGGTGTTCTCCTCGAGTGGGAGAAGTTTTTGGCATAGTTGTGAGCGTACAGTTTGCCTTTGCCGCGGACCGAGCCTCTCTTCGGCTTGATCTTCTTGGGCGGCGCGGGTCTCGGCTGAGCCGTCTTCTTGCCAGTCTTGTACTTTTGCTTCTGCTTGCCTTTGCTTCTGCTTGCCTTTGCTTCGCCGCGTTCTCACGGGAGAGGCCTTCGGCGGCTATTCTTCGTTCGGGTTCTCGTCCCTCTGCCCATCGGATTCCTCATAAACCGGATCGGCCAAGTTTTCCTCCAGCAGGATGTGTAGTGAAGGATGGGAAGGAAGTGAGTGCTCGAGCAAGGCAGGTAGCGTTGAATGTCGCGGAAGGAGCGCTAGTCCACTTCGGGGTTATCGATAACAAGAATGACTGCCATCTTACGACGATATTCCAACAGCGCAAAACACTCATCGTATCCATCTTCTTCATCTCCAATTGTACATGTCTTTGAACAACACCCTCGGAACGTATACTGCAGTACTGGACAGGCGCCCTTCCGATTCGATCGCTTACCCCGCCGTAATCCCGCATTACACGGGATCTTTGCCCTCTCCGCCGGAAAGCCATTGTGAGCAGCGCGTGGCCATTACAAACATTTTGAACAAGCATACTATGGAAGACGAATGATTGTGGGAATGGCACAATTGCGGTGGAGGGAAGGAGCGGCCCCGCCTCCCGAATGAGCACAGAACCAACTCTAGCCCAGAGCTTTCGCATGTCGTGAAGACATCTCGATCCATAGATTGGCGAAGGTGGAATTGAAGCCGCACGATTGCAGAAGAGATTTGGAAACGGGGAGCAAGTCGAAGCGAAGGAGATCACCGCGCGCTCTTCTTGACTTTCCTCCTGATTGTCGGATAAATGCGCGAGCGCCGGCCGAAAGCTACCCGAAAGAGACGGATTACCTTAGTCGGTAGGCTTGATTGGATGAAGCTCAACAATCGTGCTGTCAAAAGTTTTCTTCAATGACACATCTGGCAATCTGTGCCGTCGCTTTGTAATAGCACGGGAATAACGAATTCTCACTATGGTAGTCTATTTCCGCCTCGTTCGGAGTCTATCCTCAGACGAATTGGACCAACCCCGCCATATCTCTCACTATCGACCGCCCTTGCCTAAACATGAATATGGCTGCGCCGGCTTTAGCAAGACTGAGCGCAGGAGACCCAGAGAAGGACGACATTCGGCAAAACCCTGATGATGACGACATCGAGCGGATCGGCGAGGACGAAAAAGAGCGGCCGACAAAATCGAAAGAACATGAATTCGGCCTCGCAAAGGTGCTATCGCGAAGACCAGCAGCTTCTTCAAGGGGAGACCCAGGACCTGCACCAGATGGAGGTTTAACGGCCTGGACCCAAGTCCTCTGCTGCCATCTCACCATCTTCAACACATTCGGCTTTTTCACGTCCTTCGGCGTGTATCAGACGTACTATGTCAACACTCTCGGTATAGAACCGTCGACTGTGTCCTGGATTGGCTCGATCCAGGTCTTTCTCCTTTTTGGAATCGGGACATTCACCGGCCGGGCGACAGATGCGGGCCTTTTCCGGCATTGTTACATTGCTGGGACGTTCTTCCAGCTGCTAGGCATTTTCACCATGGCCGAGTCCACAAAGCTCTGGCAGCTCTTCTGCTCCCAAGCTGTGTGTCTCGGAATCGCAAACGGGCTACAATTTTGTCCAGCAATGGCTCTGGTCTCCTCTTACTTCGTGAAGAAGCGCGCATTCGCCCTGGGGGTCACGGCCCTTGGATCCTGCACAGGCGGCGTTATATTCCCTGTTATTGTCCAGCAATGCTTGCCGCGGCTCGGTTTCCCATGGACGATACGGATCATTGGATTCATCATGTTGGCCCTCAACACCATCACCATCGCCTTGTATCGCACACGATTGCCGCCGCGAAAAGCTGGATCGCTCGTGGACTGGGAGTCCTTCAAAGAGGCTCCATTCTCACTCTACTGCATTGGCATGTTCTTCGCCTTCTGGGGTCTTTACTTTGCCTTCTTCTACATCGGGGCATATGGGCGCAACGTTCTTGGTGTTAGCTACCAGCAGTCCATCAATCTCCTTCTGGTACAGGTCTGCATGGGCTTCGTCTTCCGGCTGCTCCCCAGTTACTTTGCAGACAAGATTGGGAGCCTCAACGTCCTAATTCCATTCGTCTTCATCTGCGGCATTATGATGTTTGGATGGATCGGCATACACTCCGTGGGGGCTCTGTATGTATTCGCGGTCGTTTATGGATCTGCGAGCGCTGTTATCCAGGCGTTGTGGCCTGCAATGATCGGTTCGCTGAGTCGGACACCCGACATGAAGAAGGCCGGTGTGAGGATGGGCATGGCGTTTACTATTGTGAGCTTTTCGAGCTTCACTGGTCCGCCCTTGGCGGGTGCTCTCATTCAGCAAGCAGGCGGAAGCTATACATATGCTAATGCTTGGGCTGGTACATCCTTTTTCGTTGGAGGATTGCTGCTCGTTGCAACCCGTTATGCATTGGTAGGGTGGGACTGGCGAGCTAGAATCTAGACATATACAGTAGATATTGGATCGCACCTGTATCAAGACGCATTGGGTGCTCAAAGGGATGTACGAAAGTTTCTTTGGATCGGAATCCGATGTGGCGCATGCCATTCTTGAGGCGCACCTTCCGAAGTTGATTGGTTCTGTTAGAAGGTCCAATGTATCAACTCTTCGTTCATAGAACTTCGCGTGCTCGGAATAGGATGAAAGATTATAGCTTTTGTTTCAACATGACCGTTCGTGGCTGTGGCGAGACGCACTCATTATCATTGCATCAGGGCACGCCTCAGAACTGATTATCTGCCGGATCACTTCCCTCTTGCCGCGTGACTCTTACATTATCGTATTCAGCTTTCGGATTCACTTGCTACTCTAGTACCACAAAGACTACGAAATAGGGTCCCATCGGAGACGCGAAGATACCGGAACAATGCTACTATCTATGCTTTAGGTGGGAGCACAGTCGGCACTAGGGGCGACTCGTGGTTCTCGGAAGCTCTAGGACAGGCGTAGTAGGTACAAAACCGCAAGCACTGCTGACCTTCGCAATCACTTCACTCGAGCTTGAGTTGCTACCTCCAGCACATCCCATCCTTGCGTAGTCCGGCACTACGCCGACATCACCAATCTGCCTGACCACGAGGTTACCGCAGAAGTCCTGGCTGTTCTCGAGACGCCCTTCGATACTGCTGGCACGCAACGAGGTCAAGCACTCGTCTGCCTCGCGAACAGCTGGCTTAGGGCATTCTTTGCTCGTCATTTTAACAACAAAGGAGCCTCGTTCAATGGTGTGAACGAAGATAAACTCCGACTTGAAGTTCGCATACGAGGACCAAGAACCGAGAAAGGCCACGGTGCCGCCCCCCTCCATCTCGTCGTCTTCGGGGTAAATGTCGAAGAAGACGGCCTCGCACAAGCTGTCTCCACTGGGATCCTCCGTGATTGAGCTGATGTCGATTACGCTCAGCCCTGCGCCGTAGTTGAACTGGTACAGGTAGCCGTCAACGACGTACTGGTTGTGGTCGATCGCGCGTCTCTTTCCCTCGTAATTGCCGCTGTAGTGCGGGTTCTCTAGATTGCGGATATCGAAGATGAGCGTAGTAGGCAGACCTTGCGTCATCGGGCCAACCATTGCATCCCGCTCATCGAATTCATCGTCCAGGAAGATGTACTCTTGGTTGTGCTCATCGTTGACAACGCCTTGGTGGACGTACTCCGCTCCGGGGTAGCTGGTGATCGAGATGATGTTGGTAACGTTACTAACCTTGTTCGTTACATCGTAGATGGTGAGAGTATCCTCATTGTAGGCATAGCAGATATCGCGACCCTGGTACTTCTTATCGGGACCGCGGTAAACCAAGCACTGAGCATCGTGAACGTAGCCGTCTCCAGCTGCACATCCAGGGCTCCAAGGATTGGCCGGATCGGTTATGTTGAGGAATATCGATCCTCCTTGGCAGGGGAGGTCACCTCGCACTCCCTACCGGTATTATAGGAAATGAATTAACCCTAAATTGGATAACGTTTCCGGTTTTGTCACCGGAAAGGCGCCTTGCACCTATCTCTTTTCCTTTCTGGGGTGTATACGAAGCCCCAAGGGCAACATTGGACCATACTTCATGATTTCCAGCACTCGAGCGTGACTGGGACTCTGAACAAACCCGCGCAAAGAGGCCAGATTAGTTAGCTCGATACGAGGCATCTGAATAAGACTTAATTAATTACACCACGAGAAATTCCATGAAAATTTCGATATATTATGCATTGGCCTCCTGGGACTGAGTAATCGAGGTCTCAGCCTCGCAGAGGATTTAGAGCGCTGGTGCTTACGGAGGCCCGATTTAGACTAGCCTGTCTCAGCCTACATGTGGCTTGCGCAAATGGGCATCTCATCAGGAGGCAGCAGCCTTGTGACACCAAGCAGTCTCTCTCTTCTCGTCTTGTTTATAAGAAGTCGTTGCGAAACGCGCATCCTCTTTTTGATTCGGCTGCGCACTTGCGCCGTCCGTTTCTATCCAATGACGGACCAGGAACCCCACCCCATACCCGCCGCGCCTCCCAATAGCTCGCCATTAGGCAACGACCATGTTTCACCTGCAGAAGCCCAGTCCTCGGATTCGACCGACAATGTCGTACAGCACTATGCTTCTTCTAGCGCCAGCTTCTGTGGTGTATTAGAAGAGATTCTGGCCGATATGAGACAATTCAAAAATGTGCATACATGGGATCAGAAACTCATCATCAATCCAGTTAAGGACATGACGTTGAAAGTGAGAAGGTATCTGGAGGGTAAAAAAGCGGGTCGTAACTACCTCCTGGCATATTCTGAGGTCGAGGAAGTTGCGACCCAGAACGGTATAACCCACGTCTATCCGGCCATGGCACACCCGGGAGACATTGAACGCCACCTGTTCTTCAAAGATGTATGTACCATCTCTGACTGTGCGGATTATATTGACAAGGTCGAAGGGCGAAATGGGGCACTCCAAATTACTTTCGCGTATCAATGCTCCGACTCAGACGTTGGAAGAACCCCAGATGTTGCAGAAGAGTCTACGAGGAAGGATCATGTAGGCATGAGCTAGTGATTTGCCACCGGAAAGATATGCTGATTCTTAAGCAGTTATCTTGACCAGAACGTATCTAGTCTTCATCGAGCAATGCTGCTTTTCGTTTTTGCCAGCTGCACCAGGCTTCAGGATGAGGAGGAAGGCTACATCCGGAAATTTATGGAGCGACATTTGTCGATTCGTAACCAAATTCGGATACCTCAACAATGGTATGAGACCTCAGGGCCACAGATTGACAATGTGAGTACCGTCCACGTCGCTAATCGCATCAAGCTTCGGACCTGATAAGCAGGTAGTCACGTCAAAAGCTATACAGACGAGCGACCCTGTCATGCCACATCACTTATCTCACACTTAGTCCGCAAGATGCTAGTGAGGAAACGAGGGATCTTATCGACCGCACGGCGGTCTTTTCTTTCCATCATCCGACCAAGACGCCAAGTCCCACAGAGTTGTATCTCTTCAAAGCGACTTCATCTACCCTGCTAACAGTTTGCATACCGGAAGAGTCACCGACCAAGCAAGAAGAGGTGAATCTACTACACTCTCTACAAGGATTCTGGACCGTTCTGGTTGTCAATTGTATACCTGGATTTGCCTCGGCACACACTGAGCATCTGACTCCCGTTGCTCAATACATTCGCGGCCTGACATCGTCATTAGTCACTCTGCGGATGAGTACTCAATCAATATTGGATGCATTAAGAGTCAAGCTTGACGCTTGTGAAGGACGCGATCTATTCGACGATGAAAACTTCACGAAGTCGACTTTGTACCATTGGACAGTTCGGACATGCGAGGAGCTGCGAAACACAAATTCATCAACGATTAGATTCGTCCGTAGACTCATCCCCACGCATGTGCGCAAAGTGGCCGGCATGGCAAATGCCTCCGAGTCGTCAGGCATTGCGTTTTGGACGGATCAGCTAGAGGAGGAACTGTCGAATTTGGAGGACCTTCAAGATCAGGTCTCAGCATTGAAGACGCAAGTACAAGAGAGTGTACGGGAGCCTCAAGCATGCACATCATCTTGCCAGATTCAACTAACAGCTGCCAGAGAAATGCGCTCCATGGAGTCACGGCTTTGCTGGAAGCTCGTACTGCACTCCAACAAGGCGAACGCATCAAAAACTTATCCTATCTTGCGACCCTCTACCTTCCCTTGACGGCCACGGCGTCCATCTACAGCATGAGCGTGCTGCCTTCATCAACTACCCTCTACTCCTTCTTTATTGTTCTCATAGGCCTCCTTATCCTCACAACCACTGCGGCCATATATCACCCTGTGCTGCGCAACGACATCCTACCGCACCTCTTTTCTCTCCTCGATCACAGCAGAAAGGCCCTCGTGTCTGCATCCGGACGCGCAGGCATAAGCGGCTACTTGAACAGTTACATCCATCTAATCAAGGGAAGCAGGGATACCTTAGGAGCGCGAGCCGTCAGCAAAGCATGGGATGCTGCGGGCTGCTTAAGTATGTGCATTCTCATCCTCCCCATCCTGGTGCGAGTCGTGCCCGAGATCATCATCAGCGCGTGCGTCGAAGAAATCAAATTCCCAAGAGACCAGTACATTATGGCGCAGTATATCGGAAATCGGTACGTCAATTACCAGTGGCATCCCCTGGCGTTCGTGAGGGATGCGATTCGGTTGCTTTTACTGCCGGTGTGGGTTGCGTTGGCGGCTGGACTCATGCCCTACATCATGGCGGTTGATGTTTTATACTTGGTACTCTCGCTGCCCTTCAAATGTGTGTGTTGTTTTATTTCTAAGGTCTAATTTGGACGCGAAGGAGGTATGTCTCCATAGAAGATACCTGACTGAAAAGCGTGATGTATGGAGAGACGATCGATGCCCTTGATCGCGAAGGGGCAGCCCTCGAAAATTTGAACTAGCATGTAGAAAGCAGACAGCCAAACACTAGAAAATATTGCAGGAAGATGGGCATGTGCACCCGAAGAAAAACATTGATACAAATATTCATTTAGGACATCCAGGCCTTTCCCCATCCAAGAGGTAATCATGACACCCCAGAATCACTCAACGCAGCCCGAATCCAAATGCCCAATCCCAAACCCAAAACTCCGTTCCTTTCACATCGATTGGCCTTAACAACCTCCTCCACCGCCTCCACCGCCACCACATCCACCTCCACCATCCCCACCGCTGAACCCTCCTCCACCAGACGCAACGCTGTAGCTGCCTCCGTAGCCGCCGTGACGCCGCTTGCCGCGGCGTGTCTGCTGCATGGGCGGGGGGTAGTCCTATGCTTGTTTTGAGGAGCCGCAGCCCATTTTGTATTTGTTGTAGTCGGTGGGTTTAAAGGTGCGGAGAGGACTTTTTGTTTGAGATTCGAGTCGTCAGCGAGATCGAGCGTGTACGTGGATCGTTCCGGTGAACAGTCTTGGAGTTGAAGTGGGAAATGGAAAGTCGAGGTACGTGCTGTACCAGACTCGTATGGGCAAAGAAGTAGGGAAGTCCTCCTTGCACGAGAAAATATTGAAGTGTGGTCGATGAAGATTCCCCCTTCCCAAACAGCGCCCTCACTCCTCCTATATACCATTTCCTACCATCGCCCTCCCCTCGTATACAGTCCCCATCGCCCTCTACTACGACATCATTAGGCGCCCCATCGCCAGCCTCACAAACGTCATACACGAGGCACGCACCGCCACCACACCGGCGCGCCTGATCCGGCAACTCCAGTCCCAAAGCGAGCCTACCCGAGCCTACCGTCGCTACAAGGTTTCCAATGTGGGCAAGCTGGGGTCAGAGAAGGGAACAAGCAATTCAATCAGGTTTTAGAGGTCTACCTAACTTAATTAGCTAAAAGTAAGCCCTCTTACCTAATTTAATTAATTAATTGCGGAGCGAGGAACGAGCGTAGCAATATATAATTAGTCTTGCTAAACAGAATATCCCTGTCGCATCCCTATTAATTTCCTCTTTAGGTAATTTTTACTTATGTTATAAGAAATTCGCATAAACTTTAGCAGGTAATATTAGCTAATTAGTAGCGCTATATTTATACTAGCTACTACACTAGGTACTAGCTATAGAAGGCGTAAATAATCTAATTAGAATATACTCTAGCTACAACACCTATCTAGTACCTTTTCTAATACTATCTACTACTACTTATTACCTTTTTTTCTTTATATTATTCTTAACCTCTGCCTATACTACCTTAACTAGCTTCTATATAGACACTGCCTGCCTATTAGCAGTGCAAAGCTATACTACAGCTAGGTAGGAATTAGTTTCGCTCTAGTAAGTAGAAGTAGAGATGTGCTATATACTTAATAGCAGTACGTCTAGTAAAACACGCCTATAGTTATATAAAGAGTAACCTAGCTTCTCTACCTTTAAAGTATTCTTTTATCTTCTTAGGCTCTTAGGTCTAGATTAATCTATTATCTCTATCTACGCTATTCTCTTTATTATTAACTAATGCGTAATTATATACGTAGTAAGTTTTCTAGCCTTTATAGCTATTAAGTATCTCTAGCGTTCTATTTATACTATAGTCTATATTAGTTACGTAATCTAGCTTAATATCTACTTTATTATTACGAGAATGCAATAAGTAGGCCTTTAGTTCTTACAGCGAAGACTAATTAATTACTACGTGCAATATCTAGGTAGATATAAGACGTTATGTATAGAATAGAAATAGCAAAATAGGTGTAAAGTAGAAATACTTAGAGGGGTAGTCTATACTTCTAGTGCGTAGACTAACTACTAGTTAGAGTAAAGTTTAGAGAATAGTTCTAGACGTACTAATAATAGTATAAATAGAACTTAGTAGTGTTAGAGGATCTAGAGAGGATACTATAATAGTACCCTTCTTCTATTCTCTTTTTAAATTAGGCGTTAGGTTACTAGGCTACTAGGTACTAGTTTATTTAAGTATTAAGTATAAAATTACTTAACTACTTTAGTCTCTTCTAGAAACTTAGCTAGCTTCTATAATAATTTATTATAGCTAGTCTATTAGGTTAAGTATTTCTAAGTTTATTTTCTCTTATTATAGCAAATTCTCTTAACGCTCTTAATAATAAACTCTAGTTTATTATTAATTATAATAGGTTTAGATAGTAGGTTCTGCTAGCTAGGTAGGTAATTAGATTTAGGCGTAGCTAGTTAGATTAAAGAGATATAAAATACTAGATATATCTTTATACTACTAGGTAGGTTTAGTTAGTAATTATAGAATAAGACTACTTTAGCTACTAAAAATAGGTTAAAGTTTTTTTAGTCTAGCTTCTTTAACTATTAGTTAGTTTAGATATTTTAGGTGTTAAGCTATACTTAGTTACCTACTTTATACATTAGAGTAGGTATTTACGTCTAGTTTATATATTCTTACTATATAGCTTACGCCTATAATAATTCTTTATATATAAACTTAATTATATTACGTATCTTCTTAATTATCTTATTTACGTTAGCTACTTACAGTGCCTAGTAGGCTAGGTAAACTATATTTATTAGAGGTTTAAAACCTATTTAGGGGTGTTATCTATAGTTTATAAGAAATAAAGAAACTTATATAGATTTAGAGATTATATTATTAGCTTTAAACTATACTATTAGTAGCTATTATACCTAGTTATCTTATAAGTAGTTTATAAATGCTTAGAGGACTTATTTTATTATAGTATTTATATTCTTAGTTTATCTATTACTCTTAGAGTGGAAAGTAGTAAAGAGTTAGGCTTAAACCTTTAGTTATTTATATAGTTTATTATAGAAGGTAGAGATAAACTATATTTCTTAATTAAATACTATAGTATTAGATAGGCTATAATAGACCTATATATATTAGAGAAATAGTTCTACTATTATAAAGGCTGTTATTAACGCGCAGGGAATTATATTATAGTACTTTAATAGTCTATTAACTACTACTATAATATTTATGTAGCCTTTTAATTTAGGTAAGTTAATAATAAAGTTAATAGAGATATCTTACTCTTACTATTTAGGTATAGGTAATAGTTTAATAAGCTATAGTACTTCTTTATTACGAGAACGCAACGAGTAGGCCTTTAGTTCTTACAGTGAAGACTAATTAATTACCGCGTGCGATATCTAGGTAATACAAGACGTTGTATATAGAACAGAAATAGCGAAATAGGTACAAAGCAGAAATACTTAGAAGGGTAGTCTGTGCTTCTAGTGCGCAGACTAACTACTAGTTAAGGTAAAGTTTAGAGAATAGTTCTAGGCGTACTAATAATAGTATAAACAGGACTTAGCAGTGTTAGGGGATCTAGGGAGGATACTATAACAGTACCCCCCTCCTATTCTCTTTTTAAATTAGTCGTTAGGTTGCTAGGCTACTAGGTACTAGTTTATTTAGGTATTAAGTATAGAATTGCTTAACTACTTTAGTCTCTTTTAGAAACTTAGCTAGCTCCTATAATAATTTATTATAGCTAGTCTATTAGGTTAGGTATTTCTAAGTTTATTTTCTTATATTATAGCAGATTCTCTTAACGCTCTTAATAATAGGTTTAGGGGGCAGGTTCCGCTAGCTAGGTAGGTAATTAGATTTAGGCGCAGCTAGTTAGATTAGAGAGATATAAAATACTAGATATATCTTTATACTACTAGGTAGGTTTAGTTAATAAGCGTAGGATAAGACTACTTTAGCTACTAGGAATAGGCTAAGGTTCTTCTAGTTTAGCTTCTTTAACTATTAGTTAGTTTAAATATTTTAGGCGTTAAGCTA
>MU005594.1:47524-59867 GCA_010405425.1 Lentithecium fluviatile CBS 122367 | reverse complement strand
ATAATATTAAACTTTATATAGAACCTAGCCTTACTTAACTAACTTAGAGTTTCCTATAGTAAGGGGATTAGGTACTAGTTCTTAATTATTAGGGCGTTAAGCGCTTAGTAATTAACGTAGAAGCGTAGACCTCTACCTAGCTTCTTTATAAAGATAACTAGAGAGGTAACAGGTAACGAGCTAGCTTAGATAAATCCTTTTAATAGGTAATTATTAAGATACTTCTATAGTACCTTTAGTTTATTCTAAGATATACTGTATAGGGGTCTATATCTAGAGTGTTTACTAGGTATTAGTTTAATCTTATAGTTATATAATTATCTCTTAGGTAGTTTATTAGCTTCCTTTTAGGAGAATATATATAATAGGTTATAGTACTTACGGGGTACCTTTATTACTAGGTTAGTATACTTTCTTTCTTCTAAAGCTTTATCTATATTAGCTATAAAGGCAGCAAAGATCTTATAGTTTAGTTATTAGAATAGAATTATTAGAGGTGCTGCTCTAATGCAGCAGATATCTAGTTCTCTATTATTAGTACTAGGCAACTATTAGGTATCCTTATATAGGGGTTTTAGAGATAACTTCCTCTAAACTCCTATTAGTCTCTTACCTATAGGTGTCTAGGTGCCTATAGTAATAAGTTCTTAGATTCTAGTTTTATATTAGTAGTAGCGCAGGCACCTAGCCTAGCATTATAAAGAGTTAAACTTTAGAATTTAGTTCTAGTAATTAAAGGCAACCTTATATTAATATAACTAAGGTTAACCTAGTATTAGGTTATACCTTTTAGTATTAGTTACGTATAGCTCTAACCGCTTCTTATAACTATAGTAGGTAATTATAGCAGAAGTTATATATAAAATAGAACCTTCTTTAAGTTATTTTCTATTAAATCTAGTTAGGTACAGTGTCTAGGTAAGCAGTTTTAGTTAGAGATTTAGTTAGCGCGCTAGATCTTAATTTATATATCCTATACTATTAGCTTCTAAGTTAATAAAGGCTTAGACTATAGTAGCGAGTCTACCCTATCTTAATAAGATAGATATATTAATTTAATACTTCTAATTATTAGTTAGGGAGGCAGTCTAAAGATTAGTAAAGATTTAATATAATATAGGTCCTAGGAAGTAACTTAACTCTAGAATAACTCTTTTTATAAGTTTCTATAGCTGCGGCTTTAGTAGGAACGTTAGAAAAAGCTATAAGGTAAGGTGTTTAAACTAGAACTCCTTTAGTAATAAGCTAGAGGAGTAGCAGAGTAGGTAGAGATAAGAACGCTATTATTTTAAGTATAGAAAAGGAGGATAGAATAGTTATAGAAGATATAACCCTATTTACTATACTTAAAATATAGTTCTTTCTCCTTATAGTACTTATGTTCTTTTAATCTAGCAGGTGTATAGCTAGAGTCTATTTCTATTATATTAGGGTCTCTATAAGGGGGTAAGAAGCGTTAAGAGGTAGTTAGAGTAAAATAGCAGGCTAGAAGGTATCTTAGATTATTATTATATAGGGTAATTAGGTTAGTATAATTATTTAGGAATAAGGGAATTAGAATACTAACTATTACTTAGTAAAGATTATCTAATAGAAAATAGCAGAGCTAGTTAATCTAGGCGCCCTTATTTAAGTTTATATTAATAATTAGGCGGTAGAAGTTAGTAAAGTAGGAAAGAAAACTCTTATTCTCTTACTTTAGGTTATCTAGTTAGCTCTAGGTAGTTAGTTTACAGTTTAGGTTACTATAAGTAGCCTAAAGGAACCTAATAAGTTATTCTATAGTGTAAATATTCTTTTCTATTAATAGGTTAATAAGAGTAGTAGGGTCGCGTTTAAGTTAAGAGTAAGCGTAAATTAATTATACTTCTTTATTAGAGAATTAGTTAGAGTTTCCTTTAATCTTATATTAGAGCTTAGTTAGAAAGAGTAGTAGGTTCTTTTTCTTTCCTATAAATAGTAGTGGGTTAGGGAGCCTCTTAGATTGCACATTTAGAGTAGCTTAGGTTATTAGGGGCGTCTACTAGAAGAGAGATAAGCTAGTTCTAGACTTTTAGGTAGTTATAGGCGCTAGTTAAACCTTAGCCTTTACTATAGCTTTAGGCAGGGGAGAGGCTAACTATTTAATAATAGCTAGACGTTCTTTAAATTCTTATTAGAGGGCAGCTATATTATTATAGTATTAGGCCTCTTACTAGGTAAAAGTCTGCTATAATGCTTTATTACTAGCCTTAATTATCTTACTACTCGCTTAGATAGACGCTAGTTTAGCAAGGATCTATTACATTAGGTCCGCGTTAGTAGCTATAACAGCTAAGGAGGGGGGGAAGGGAAGGACACGACGTAATGTTATAAGAACGCAACAAGTAGGCCTTTAGTTCTTGCGGCAAAGACTAATTAATTACTACGTGTAATATTTAGGTAAATATAAGACGTTGTGTATAGAATAGAAATAGCGAAATAGGTGCGAAGTAGAAATACTTAGGAGGGTAGTCTATGCTTCTAGTACGCAGACTAACTGCTAGTTAGGGTAAAGTTTAAAGAATAGTTCTAGGCGTACTAATAATAGTACGAACAGGAATTAGCAGTGTTAGAGGATCTAGGGAGGATATTGTAACACTAGTATAGTACTACTGCCCCTAAGGGGAGTCGTTAGAATCTTACTCTTAAAGTAGAACTAGCGCCTCTTACAGTTCTGTAAGCCCTTAGATTGCTATATATTATTATTATAGAGCGTAGTAAACTGCAACTCTAGCATAGCGTTAGTTATAAAGTTAGAAGGCTTAAGAGCCCTAATACTACCTAAACTATGCTATAATAATTAGTAAGAGCTCTTAAGAGAGATAATAAGTATACCTTATATCTCTTAAAGTTATGCGTATACTTAGCAGCCCGCTGCTAACGCACTATTATCTTACTACTAATATAAGTAACCTCGCGCTTATAAGCCGCGCGCTTATTAATAATGCCTACGTTTAGCGCTACGGCGTACTAATAAACGCGCTCTTAAGGACTAGATATAGCCTTCCTAGCCTAAGTACTCTTCTTAACTGCATACTTAAGTAGCTAGGTAAGAACATTAAAAGCGCGGCGGAACTATAGCAGAACCTATATAGGAAGTTAGTAGTACGTTTCTAGCTCTAGTGTTACTTATAGGTTTGTAAGTCTCCTTACGCTTAATACAGCCTAAATACTTAGAATATATATTAGAGCGGCTATAAAAGCTTCTATTAGTATAGTACTACGTAAGGTACTTAGCTCCGCTAGTCTAGTAGCAAGCCTTGTTAGCAAACTATAGGAGACAGCCTAGGCACCACGTCCACACAAGAGGCGGCTAGGGCTCTAGATAGGCAGGAAGCTCGTAGATATAAGCTAGAATTAGCTTATTAGAGGTAGTAGTAAGAGATAGGAGAGGCATAATAAGTATAGTAAATGTTATAGTATAATTAAAGGAATAGAACTCTTATTACCTACCTTTATATATATAACGCCGCTAGCGCGTTTGCCCTTCTAGCCTCTTACTAATAACGTTATAAGTAAGTACTAGAGCCTATACGCTACTACCTTAGCCTACTTATTATAGAAGGTAGTTAGAGAATTTAATTCTTACGCTAAATTACTAATATAATTAGCGCTTAACCTTATAAGGGGCGAGTATAGTTAAGTTAAGTTAGTATATAAATAGAACCTTACTATAACGTAGGTAATACGCTATAGTAGTAAACCCCGCGCACTAAAGTATTTATAAATACTTAATTATAAGTCTATAGATAACTAATTATAGGACTACTAAGAATAGAAAAGGAATTATAAGAGCCTCTAATAGTAGACTACGCATAAAAGAGGCGTTAGAAAATATTTACTTACGTTACGCGTAAACACTCTAACTAACACCTAGTATAGATAGTATCTAGATACGTACTAAAACCTTAGTATATTACTTATAGGTAATAGGTCTGCTAAAGTTTCTCTATAATACTATTTTCCTCTATAGAAGGTTTTTTAGAAGTTTAATAAAGCAGTACCTAGCTGTAAGTCCTATAGGACCTAACTAAAACTACGTTAGGAAGTACGCGTAAACGCGCTACCCTAGGTAAACGTAATAAATACCCGCTTAACAGCCCTGTTACCTCTTTATAGAATTAATGTTAGTAATAAGTAAGCTAAGTAATTAGTAAGGTAACTAGATAGACTATTTACTATAATCTTAAGGAATCCCTAGTAGTATCCTACAGGTAACCTAACAGGATCCTAGGACTTATCTAGCGGTACCTAGGAACTTTACCTAAAGGATATTATATATTTCTCTACTTTATAACGTTAGGATAACGTTGTAAAAAGAGGGGGGCTATTATAATGCCTCTTTAGCTAAAACTACTAGGTATCTGTCGGCTTAGCCCTAGCACGTAACCGGCCCTATATAGTCTTAGCCTTAAACCCCCTTACTCTGTAAGGATTCGTCTAATCTCTTAATATACTATACACTTTTTATCTAGTCCTCTTCCTGCTGCCAGTGCCCTTAAAATTAACCTATAACTAGCCTAGGTTAGTAAGAACTATACCTATAGAAGATAAGAATAGTATACTTATTACGTATAGTAGAAGCTTAAGGAACTGCATTAATTCTTAAGAGTTAATAGAGGGGGCGGCTTTTATACCCCTCTCTCCTCTAGAACCTCTAGATACTAAACTCTTCTTAAAACAACTAACGTTCTATATATAAGACTATAACTGTTACACACCCCCTTACCTTATAGTAAGTAGTAGAGAGGTAAATATAAAAGAAAGAGTAGAAGAGTAGTCTATAAACCTATATACTGCACCCCTAATATCTAGCTAAGGCAAGTAGAGATATCTACTAGGTAAAGTTACCTTAGAAACTTAGTATATCTCTACCTCCTAAGGATCTTTATTATACTATTAGCAGGCATAGCGCTTATATTAACCTAAGTAATATTTAGTTAACTAGCCTATACTTCCTATCGCACCTATAACTAATAAATATTAATATGCTTTAGTTTTATATTTAACTTATCTTCTTTCTTTATAGTAATACCTATAGTCTGCTAGTTATTACACTATAGTGTTAAGGCCTTATCTATTAAGTAGAACACCCCCCTAAAGAATTAAGTCTACTCCTTTATCTGTAATCTAGCTAGTAATAAAGCTAGTAACTCTACCTTAGTTATTAACTTAGTAATAGAACGCTGTATTATTAACTTCTAGTTAATAGTTATACTATATAGGCAGAATACGTATTCCTATAAGCTACAGCGTGTATTAGGCTTATTAGTAAAGGTAGCGTCTAATACTCTAAAGAAGATAGGGTCCTTATTACCCGCGTTAGTAATATATTCCTAGGCGTCCTTATTACAGGCCTTAGCCTGCAGGGCTAGGAACTTAGTAGAGAGTATATATAGCTATACTTATTAAGTAGCTCTTATATAAGCTTCTCCTAGATTTATAAAGTAGTACGTAAGAATAACGTAGTACCTAGAGTAGTTTAGTTATATGCAGTAGGTAAGATACCTAAGGTAACTAATAAGCTGCTAATATAGCTTTATATAGGTAGTATTTAGCTCTTCTAGTAACTATTTAAGCTAGTTCTCTATTATTAGCATATTATAACTTTAACCTATTAGCCTAATACTAAACTAGGCAGCAACCTTATTAATATAGGTGTTCTATATTAACTAGAGTTTATAGAACCTTATATCTTGTATAACGCAGATTCCTAGAAACTAACTTAGTAGCCTAAGATACTTAAGGTTGTAGTACTCCTTTAGAGTATACTTAAACTTATAATATAGATAGCAATTTAATTAGTAAAAAGCTATAATAATATTATCTATATAGACGAATAGAATTAGCTACCTATTAGTGTATAGGCATAGGAATCCTAACACCTGCCTTATCTCTAGTAAGTATAGTGTATAACTTAGCTCTCTAAACTACAGCTGCGGGGCTTTCTTAAGTCTATATAGCGCGCGTAGTACCTGTAGCAGCTAACTATCTTAGTGCTAGAATCTATCTAGTATATAAACATAGAGCTTCCTATCTAATTTAGTATTAAGAAAGGCATTTAGGGCGTTATACTATATAAGCTCTAGATTAAATTAATTAGTAAGAGTAATTACTATCCTAAACGTCCTTACGGCTAGCGTAGCGGCGTAGGTGTCGTTATAGGCTTATTACAGGTTGCCGCGTATAACTAGACGTGCCTTATACTTATAGAGGTAGCTATCTCTATTATATTTATATATAAATACCTATATTAATAGTAGCACCTTGCTGTTAGCAGTAGCTTTCTTTTTTATTATTTTAGCAAAACAACCTTTATTCTAAATCTACTAGTATTTAAGCTTAGCAGCCTTATAAAATTAGTAACTAAATAAATACGTATTAAGCTTACGTAGAGATCTTAGCTCTAGCGGCAATTAGAAGTAATATAGCCTCGTTATAGTGTCTAGCTTTAACATAGCTATACTAAACACTTTTAGGTAGTTGTAGGTCTCTAATGTCTGCTATATTAACAGCAGGTTAACAGCTAGTGTTATTAGCTTGCGGGTACGCTTACCCTTAATAATATTTAATAGGTCTATTAGATCTAGGTTACAGCGTCTAGGGGCGTTATTTTTATATTAATTAGGTACGTAGTTAGCGATTTATGTAGCAGAGAGCTCTCCTAGAGTTAAGGTTAATAATAAAGTGTCTTATTAGATAAATATTATTCTGTAATTATATAACTTAGATAAACCCTTTAGATCTTTAGCATCTCTAGCTCTAGGCTGTATATTAATACTCTTAACACTCTTAACACTCTTAACACTCTTAATACTCTTAACACTTTTAACACTCTCGCCTCGTACAGTTAACTTAGGTGTAAACAGTTAGCGCTTAGGCCCTAGAGGTTTATTAGCTCTCTTAGTAACCTTACCCCCTAGCTCTAACTACTAACTTATTACAGGCAGAGCTGCCTTCCTACGCTAACGCGTTATAAGAAGCTTATTAATATTAATATTATTATCTAGCGTTAGCTTAGTAAACGCTAGTAACTTAATAACCTTCTCTATTACACCCTCTCTAGCGTAACTATTAGGTTCCTTATAGAACTGCATTAGTTTAAATACAACGTCGCGCGTCTATATTACCTTATCTCTAATTAGCAGCTAGATTCTCTAGATATTTATTAAGTTATATTTAATAAGGTGTCTAATTAGCGCTTAAGACTTTAGCTTATATCCGCGCCTTAATAATTAATTAAGCATATATGCTCTATATCTAATAGGGTGCATGTAAGCTACAGACGGCTGTTTGCTCTATATAACCTTATACAGCGTCTTCTAGTCTAACGCCTCTATTAGAGTTCTATTTAGGACATACGCTACTATTTTTATAAGTTTATAGAATAGTAATTTTAGTAAATTTACCTACAGCCTTATAGCTCTAGCGCGTACTACTAGCTGTTTACTAGCGCGCTCTGCTAGGCCGTTCTAATTTAGCGTATACTTAGTACTAAGCTTATACTAAATACTTAGGTCCTTATAGGTGTTATCTATAAATACTCTAAGACCCTATTTATTATTTATCTGTAGGGCTGTTACGTTCCTATTAAATATACGCTAGATTTTACGTATGCTCTAAATTAGCTAATAACTTAGTATTAGCTTTAATTAGTTTAGGAAGGTATTAACCTTATACTACTTTAAGGCTTAATTAATAAAGTAGCCTGCGTACTTATTACTATTAAGATAAGCTTTACTAGTAGGTAACAGCTATACTAGGTTTATAGTAACGTAATAGAATAGACTCTATACGTAGTTCTTCTATAGCCTTCTTATAATTTACTTTATAAGCTTAGCCTCTATATAAGCTAGGTAGAGGTTATTATCCTACTTACGTATAAGCTAGACTCTAGTAACACTTCCTTCTAGCTTATTAATTACCTTCTTACTAGAGTAACCCTATATTAGATAAGCTATCTTAGCAGAGACCTTCTAATTAGCTTTTACTACTATTAATAGTTAATAGCTTATACTAAGTAATCTTAATTAGGTGCGTAAAGGGCGCATAGCAGGGTTAACGTTAATAAGCTAATAACTTCTATTATACTCTAGGTTTATAACTATAGTGTCCTATAAGACTCTATAAAGTAAGTTATATTCTAAGTTAAAATATACTCTAATAGCTCTATAGCGAGCTAGTCCTATTACGCTTGTAATAAATCCTTTAATAAGCGCGACATACGTTAATACTAGACCTTCCACCCCCTATAGGGTATTAGCTATTACTTTAACGCGTCCCTAGGCTGTAATATAGATATAACCTATACTAGCACTAACTATCTTTATTAGGGCTGGCGTTTCTCTCCCTAGTCTATCTACTCTATACCTTACTATTAATTATATAGGTATTAGAACCTAGGTTAAGAATCTATTAGTTAACTAGCTTATTAGCGTTACTATTAGTGTTAGCTATAACCTAAAGGGCTCTATATAGCTGTTAGCCGTTATTTATAGCTAGATTAACTTTATTAATATTATCTTACCCTACTAAGCTGTGCGTAATAGTTATTATACTATACGTTATAGTATTATCCTTAATTAGTATTAAGGTGCTTAGTGTTAACGTATTAATAAACGTATAAATAATATTTAAGGACAGGTTTAATAGTAGCTTACTATTATTAAGGTTAATAGATACTGTTACTCTATTCTTCTCTTACTATCTAGTAAGGGCCTAATTAATAGACTTATTAAGCTAACTATCCTTCTTTTAAGCAGTTTTAATCTTCTTAATAAGGGCTAGATTTAGCGTAAATTCCTTTAGACGCTTAGGATAGTCTGCATTAATCGTCTAGTAGCCTACCTACCTATACCTTAGTCTATAGGCACAGTATAGTTGCTCCCTCTAGCTATTACCTATAGGAGGGCTTATATTAGCTAGAGGGTTTATATTAGCTAGAGTAGCCGCCTTTAGCGTTAATGCTATAGTAGAGAGACCTATTAATATAGGCTTAATATATTATAAGTATATTATAAACTTAGCTACGTAATCCTTAACTAACTAAGCCTCCTTAGAATCTATCTTCTTCTTATAGAGCTCTTGCTGTTACGGCGACGTGCATTACTGTCAAACACTAGATAGGCAAGCATTAGATTTAAGGTAATTAATGGCTACGTACAGCTGCTATAATGGCTTAAGACATCTAGATAAGGAGAGAAAAGAAGAGAAGCGAGGATCTAGCTATATATATAGTGCCCTAGTCTGTGCACAAGTAAATGTAGCATAGTAGCTAGCTAGAGGCAAGCACCGTAATAGTACCTCCCTCTTATTATTAAGCTCCTACAAATGCGGATGCCTCTTAGGCGTAAGGAATAGAGGTAAGTAGGTAGAAAAATCCTTATTACTCTAGCTCTAGCCTCTACTTAGGCTTATACTCTATAAGCGCTATTTATAGAAGCCTCCTTACTACTGCTTATTAACTTCTAGTAAAGCTAGGCTCCTATTATTTATCTACGCTCTAGCCTTCGTTTAAACTAGAGACGCGTATATCTACTTATCTTACCTCTTAGTTTATCTTATAGCGCTCTAGAACGCTCCTTATAGCAGTCCTCTAGCCTGCCCCTTTACTCTAGGTTCCTCTAAAAAATTTCCTAGGATTTTGTAGGAATTTATAGAATCTAGGCTATATTATTAAATATTATCGCAGGCATATTAGCGCGATTAGTTATTATTAGATTTATTTAGAGAGAGCTGCTGCTTAATCTCTTAGTAGTAGTATAGTGCTAGCGTTAGTTAGGGTCGCAGGCTGTTAAGATCCAAGAATGTAGAATAAAGGGCGGAAAGGATAGAACAACAGCGATAATGTAGGGCAACGCCGCAACACCGTAACTAAGATTAGGTAATAACACTATCCCGCTAAGCTACAACATCCCGCCAAGCGAGGGATAGTTAACTATCCCTAAATGGCTAAACTATCCCGTACTTTTAAGATAATAGCACTCTAAAGGGATAGCATTGCTATATATAGGAATAACAGGAACTCTTATAGTTCCTAGTATTTAACTTAGTTAACAATCTATTATTTAAATTCTATTAAGTATTATTAATTTAATAGTTTTATAACTTTAATACTAACTATCCTATTACTTACTTACGTAATTAACAGCCTCCTCTCTATTATTACTTCTACCTAAGAACTAACTTACCCTTATAGGACTAGCTACCCTATAGAGACGTAACATATTAAACACCCTTAATATAAGTAACTTTAAAGGTATTACCGCAGTTACTAACCCTAAGAATAAGGCTGCTAAGCTAGACCTGTACTATAGAGACTGTAATAAACTTAAAGAATAGATTCTTTAAATTAACCTCTACTTTTATATCTTAGGACCTAAGATAGAGGGTAAAGAGAAAGTTATCCTTACGGCATTATACTTGCAAGGCGAAGTAGCTACCTAGATCTAACTATACCTCTTAAGCTACCTAGCTAAGGAAAATTATAAAGGCGACGCTATTAACTAGATTATTAAAGACTATAAGAACTTTAAGAAAAAACTTAGGTAACTTTTTAGTATTACTAATTAAGTACCTCTTACTAAATAAGCTATATAGTAACTCTAATAGACGCATTCTATTACTAATTACGCTATGCACTTTAAGAAATACGCTATATAGCTTAACTAGAAAGAAGTACCTTTAATAGTTATATATAAGTAAGGCTTAAAACTAAAAATCTATAAAGAGTTACTACGCTCTAGAACTCTTATTACTTCTCTAAAGGACCTTTATAAAGAATTTATTAGAATTAATAGTAAATAGTATAAGTTATATTAAGAACTACGCTAGTAAGGATAGAAGCTACGCCCTAGCTTTAAGAAGCTACCTAATAGCTATCTAATAAAGTATTAAGCCTTAGGTAATTAACTATAACGCTACTAATATAATAATTATAGTTATTAGCTAATAAAAGGAATCTAGTATAATAATATAGAGAAAAGGAAGTTAGAAGAATTAGGCTTTTATAAGCCTTACTAGCGTAACTCTAGAGGACCTCTAATAAAACTATAGTTCTAAGGAGTAGAGACGCGCAAATGCTTTATATATAGTAAGCCTAGCTACCTTATAAGGAACTACCGTTCTAGGAATAAAGTTAAATAATAGCTAAATATTATAATAAAGGATAACTAGAAAATAGAGGAAGAAGAATAGAACGTAGTTAACGTAATTAAGAGAATTAATCTAGAAATAACAAAACGCCTAGACACTCTAGATAAATAACTATATAAAGATCTAGAAGAACTTAATAGTAAGAAAGAACCTTATTACCCTATCTAGTAAGCACTAACGCTATACCTAGATGTAAAGGAACCTTACCTAGGCACGCCTGTAGTATAGGACTTCCTTAAAGAATTTAAGATATAACTACGTAATAGAGATGCTCTACTATATAGGATCCTAAAAGAAAAACCTAAGCCTATAAAAGAAAATAGAGGAAGACTCTGCGTAGTTACCTAGAAAATAGAAGACACTATAAAGTATAACTATAAGTACTAGAATAAGAGATAGAAGTATAATAAAAAACTGCTAAACTATTAACTACGCTACTACGTTAATATATATAACTCTAAGTATAGAAGCATAAACTATACTATATACGTAGATAACTACTATAAGGTACACTACGTAGATAAGATTAATAGAAGCTACTTCCCTAGAGTAAGACATTAATGCAAGTAGGAATAGTTTAATTACCCTATAGATAAGTGCGATAAACACCTATAAGATAAGCGCGAGGTATAGTACTTCCTATAGAAAACTAACGCGAAAAACACAGCATGCACTCTGCTTATAGACGGCATATGCATCTAGGATAAATAGCAAACCTGCCTAGAAGTAATATGCAAAAAGCACTACTACAAAAAGAAAAAGAATAGTTTTTAATTACATCCTCTAGTATTCGCTATATAAATTAACTCTAAATACAGCATAAGGTATAAGCCACGCAGAGAATGAAGTAATAATAATAACTATTAAGTACCTAAACTTAAACAACAGCCTTTTTTAGGCTAGAACTAAGGCGAGAAGACGCCTTCTAAGAATTTAATGCTATAGGTAATAGGGCATTAATAAAACTTACTATCTAAGTTAGAGACATTAAGGCTAGAGCTATAATAAACTTAGAGGTATAAGAGAACTATATCTTACCTACTACTACTAGAAAGGCTAGACTTATAATAAGATAAAAATAATAATTATACCTCCTTTATGCAGGGGACGGGGCACTAATGCCTAAGGCACTAAGAATAAACTATAAGGTTAAAGCAATACTTAAGAT
>MU005594.1:24012-42909 GCA_010405425.1 Lentithecium fluviatile CBS 122367 | reverse complement strand
TACTTAATCTCTTAGTAGTAGTATAGTACTAGCGTTAGTTAGAGTTGCAGGCGTATTAGCGCGATTAGTTATTATTAGATTAGTTAGAGAGAGCTGTTACTTAATCTCTTAGTAGCAGTATAGTGCTAGCGTTAGTTTAATATTAGGGCTCTTAAGGATGTTATCCTAGAAACCCCTAAAGGCTTTAAGAATAGTTTAAGCCTTAATAGTATCTAGTTCTTAGCTTATTAGGCTTTATCTTATTACTAGCGTTATATTAGCGTAATATTATTATAGGCGTTGTATTAGTAGTATTATTATAGGCGTTATATTAGTAGTATTATTACAGGCGTTATATTAGTGTAGTATTATTACAGGCGTTGTATTAGTAGTATTATTATAGGCATTATATTAGCAGTATTGTTATAGGCGTCTAGAAACATACTTAAATTAGACCCTAGCGCCTAATTAAGGATCTAGATGTAATGTTACGGCGACGTGCATTACTGTTAAACGCTAGATAGGCAAGTATTAGATCTAAGGTAATTAATAGCTACGTACAGCTGCTATAATAGCTTAAGACATCTAGATAAGAAGAGAAAAGGAGAGAAGCGAGGATCTGGCTATATATACGGTGCCCTGGTCTATGCGCAAGCGAATGTAGCACGGTAGCTAGCTAGGAGCAAGCACTATAACACTCGCAGGCAAGCAGTTACCTACTTAGAGTTAATTACCTTATATATAACTAGAAAGTCCTTCTAGGCTTACGTACCTATTATCTCTGCTAGCTTAAGCTCCTTACACTAGTTAGTAACGTCTACCTAGGTGCAAAGTTATTCCTTTACCTTCTTTCTGCGCGCTAGTGCCTATAGGGTAGCATATTTACTAATAAGCTTATAGTAGCGTGTTACATCTATTAGTGTAAAGTGCTACTTAAGAGTAATAAGCCTCTTATAGAGCGTTAACTTACTTTAGAGTAAATAGAGATAGCGCTTTACTACTATCTTACTAATCTCTAAGTTAAATTAGGCTAGTGCCCTACTCTTTCTACTCTATACTATATAGCGCTTCTTATAGCGCTTATAGTCCTACTTATATAACTCTCTATTATTAGTACTAAGGCTTCTAAGACTCTTAGCACCCTCCTTATAGTTAGTAAGCTTAGGCTCTATTAGTTCTTTAAGCTTTAGTAGCTTATTAGTAGTAATATCTATATTAATATATAGCTAGAGGTTATTCCTCTAAGTAGTATCTTAATAAATAAATAGCTAGTTATACTAGTTACTAGACTTATTAAGTATAATAGTAATGCGCGTTATTATAGGATCTAATTTAGTAGCTATTATAGGTATAGAGTATAGGGGATAAACTTTAGAGCTTTATTAGTATATAAATATAGTTTAATTATAAACTAGGCTTATAACTATTATATATAGTAGAAGCTTAAGGAACTGCATTAATTCTTAAGAGTTAATAGAGGGGGCGGCTTTTATACCCCTCTCTCCTCTAGAACCTCTAGATACTAAACTCTTCTTAAAACGACTAACGTCCTATATATAAGACTACAACCGTTATAATACTTAACTTATTTAACTAGTCTTAGACTTATAATAAGGTAAGATTATAACCCGCTATATTCTACTTATAGCTCTTTAGCTCTACTAATTTACGCTACGCGTAAGTAACTACCTAAGTAACCTATATAGCAGACTCTTCTATATAAAGAAGCGCTAACTTCTTTTTATATTTTTCTTACTCCACCTTCTTCTACTCCTTTTTAGAAATAAATAGACTGTATTTAGCCTTTACTATAATATACCTAGTATAGTAACTAGACGCTATATCTATAAAATACTACTAACCCTTCTCTTTATAATAACTATACTAAAATAATATCTCTTACGTAGCTGTATATATACGCGCTACTTAGGATTAACGCTCTATAGTAGAAGTTTCCCTATAAGGCGCACGCGCTCTATTAGTTTATTATTTCTTAGGCATAGTTAGTAAGGTCTAGAGAATATAAATAAAAGCAAAGGGTACTATAAACTTATACCTATAAATAAATATAGTATAGAAGGATAAGCAGGGGTATTAGAATAATTACCTAGAAAGAGAAAAGGTAATATTAAGATTTAAGAATATAGAATAAAGGGTAGAAAGAATAGAATAATAGTAATAGTATAGGGTAACGCTGTAACACTATAACTAAGATTACGTAATAATACTATCCTACTAAGCAGTAATATCCTACTAAGTAAGGGATAGTTAACTATTCTAGAATAGCTAACCTTTCTATACCTCTAGGATAGCAACACTTTAAAGGAATAGCATTACTATATATAGGAATAATAGGAACCCCTATAGTTCTTAGTATTTAACCTTATTTAATAATCTATTATTTAGATTCTTATAAGCTATTATTAATTTAATAGTTTTATAACCTTAATACTAACTATTCTATTACTTACTTACGTAATTAATAACCTCTCCTTCTGTTATTGCTCCTGCCTAAGAACTAACTTACCCTTATAGGATTAGCTACCCCGTAGGGACGTAACACACGCAAGGAAGCTAGGATCACGCGCAAAGCTAAAAAACAACTTAGAAAGGATATATTATTATCCTAAAAGGGTAATCAGCGTCGCCTTAAAGCTCCTACACCTCCTGCTAATGTATTAAGGATACTAAGGTTGCTGATATTAATTTTTCATCCATCGTTAATGTGGTGCCCACACCAAGCGCGGCTACCCGCACCCGCCAGGTACGGCTCCCACAGAGGTATCGCATGTAGTTTATCGTTGCTAATCGATTTATTAGGCTTCTAAAAGTGCTACTACAAAGAATCTGGTGATTTTACGATATATATACAGCTCTTCAGCTTCAAAAGTTGTGGGTGGAGGCATCGGAAAAGTGTGCGCCAGGTGGGGCCGTGTGCCAGGTGGGGCCGTGTGCCAGGTGGTGGAACCCAGTAGTCATCTGACTATCCGAGCTCGTTTCTTTTTAATCAATGCACGAATTAAGCTATATAATCACCGGCATTGCTCTCTACCCCCACCTTAGAAACCTCAACTTGGAACTCATTTTTGAAAAGCTGTTAAAGGCGCCGAACCAAATTCTCTCCCTTCTTTTTTCTCCTCAGCAAGAGCGAAATCATGCCTTCCTGCGAAACATGCGGCGGTAACGGCATCCGGGGGACCACCTGCCCTACTTGCGGTCAGCCAGGACCCGAAGCAAGCAATATCGACTAGGTGAGGCTGAGTTGCTTGCCTCGTGTGTGAAGGCCCCGCTGACCTTTTTTGAAAGCAAGCAACTGATTCTGTGGTCGGCTCGTTCGTTCTGAACTTGGGGTCCGTCAAATGTCACATATAGCTGCGCACTGTCAATGAATATCTTCATTCTATCCATAGCCTGGTGATTCCTCGGGTTTCCGTGTTGTGAAGAAAACATGCCACTCTGCCAAGCCGATAGAAGCCGTCAGTAAGCGACTGACCACGTATCCCTGTCGACCGCAGATTGTGGTCCCTGCCGACCGCGGGTTGTGGTCCCTGCCGCATCATATGTGTCAATATGGATTAGCGTAAGCCTATTGCTAAGAGGCTGTGTGGCAAGAGAAAGCTTGTGGGTCGACGAAACTGGTCTTCGAGACGAAGGAGGCCACGGCGGGGTCGGTTTTTATCGGAATTCACATCCACTACCCTGCTTCGTAGCAGCTTACAACGCGATGGCGAGGATACGGTTCGGAGCCCGGTCGTTACGCCATTTCGGAACCAGAGAAAGCAACCCAACGGACAAATCTCAATCCAAATACTGCGCTAACGTTACAGCACATTCTTTTTTCGTATAATCAAACCATCTTTCCTTCAACGAGATGTGCCACCAGCCTGTGTTGAGAGATTGGTATTTTGGCTGTGGCGATACTACGAAGATGGATTACGGAAGTCCAGTGTATTGTGCGGAAAAGGATAAACCTGGTCACAAGATCGAAAAACGTGTAGTTGGGTCTTCTAACAAAGAAGGGAAATGCGGTAGGCCAGATTGCCGAAGGCCCTAACGGTTCGCTGTCTGAGGCGCGATTCGTCAGGTAGTCGTCCGCTAACAGATCCAGATCTGTCTCGAGGTGATGGACCTCAGTGTATGCCTGGACTTTCTTTGCCGTCGGTCGTTTGCAACTGTGTCTTTGTTACTCGTTCTGGTTGGTGGAATGCAAAAACCACGTGGTTATTAGTTAGCTAGCGGCCAAGCTAAAGGCGTATAATTAATGCGCTCCTCGTACAGAAGCTTCTATCTAATATTGCTTCTAACAATTATATTAGTTATGCAAGAAATAATTGATTAAGGACGCACGTCTTTTGTCCATTGTGTTAAAGAGGGTGTCGTTGGCAAAGTGCCACGGAAGACACATGACGAGAAGTTGAATGCCGAGTTTAAGAATGCTTTCGCTGTAGAAAAGCAGCTCCTAGAAAGGCTAGGAGACCATCCCAGGATTGTTCGGTATGTCCTTATATCGGGTACGTTACGATTCTAATCCCCGGTACTAGGTACTATTGTCGCGTATAGTGGAAGCTTGAGGAACTGCATTGATTCTTGAGAGTTGATCGAGGGGGCGGCTTTTGTACCCCTCTCTCCTCCGGAACCTCTGGATACTAAACTCTTCTTAAAACGACTAACGTCCTATATATAAGACTATAACCGTTACATAACCCCTTACCTTATAGTAAGTAGCGGAGAGGTAAATATAAAAGAAAGAGTAGAAGAGTAGTTTATAAACCTATATACTATACCCCTAATATCTAGCTAAGGCGAGTAGAGATATCTACTAGGTAAAGTTACCTTAGAAACTTAGTATATCTCTGCCTCCTAAGGATTTTTATTATACTATTAGTAGGTATAGCGCTTTTATTAACCTAAGTAATATTTAGTTAAATAGCCTACACCTCCTATTATACCTATAACTAATAAATATTAACGTACTTTAGTTTTATATTTAACTTATCTTCCTTCTTTATAGTAATACCTATAGTCTGCTAATTATTATACTATAGTGTTAAGGCCTTATCTATTAAGTAAAACACTCTTCTAAAGAATTAAGTTTACTTTTTTATCTATAATCTAGCTAGCGATAGAGCTAGTAACTCTGCCTTAGTTATTAACTTAGTAATAGAACGCTATATTATTAACTTCTAGTTAATAGTTATACTATATAGACAGAATACGTATCCCTGTAAGCTACAGCGTATATTAGGCTTATTAGTAAAGGTAGCGTCTAATACTCTAAAGAAGATAGGGTTCTTATTACCCGCGTTAGTAATATATTCCTAGGCGCCCTTATTATAGGCCTTAGCCTGCAGGGCTAGAAACGTAGTAGAGAGTATATATAGCTATACTTATTAAGTAGCTCTTATATAAGCTTCTTCTAAATTTATAAGGTAGTACGTAAGAATAACGTAGCACCTAGAGTAGTCTAGTTATATATAGTAGGTAAGATACCTAAGGTAACTAATAAGCTACTAATATAGCTTTATATAGGTAGTATTTAGCTTCTCTAGTAACTATTTAAGCTAGTTCTTTATTATTAGTATATTATAACTTTAACCTATTAGCCTAATACTAAACTAGGCAGTAACCTTATTAATATAGGTATTCTATATTAACTAGAGTTTATAGGACCTTATATCTCGCATAACGCGGATTTCTAGAAACTAACTTAGTAGCCTAAGATACTTAAGGTTATAGTGCTTCTTTAGAGCATACTTAAACTTGCGATATAGATAGTAATTTAATTAGTAAAAAGCTATAATAATATTGTCTATATAGATAAATAGAATTAGCTACCTGTTAGTGTATAGGTATAGGAATTCTAATACCTGCCTTATCTCTAGTAAGTATAGTATATAACTTAGCTTCCTAAACTATAGCTATAGGGCTTTCTTAAGTCTATATAGCGCGCGTAGTACCCTTAGCAGCTAACTATCTTAGTGCTAGAATCTATCTAGTATATAAATATAGAGCTTCCTATTTAATTTAGCATTAAGAAAGGTATTTAGGGCGTCGTACTATATAAGCTCTAGATTAAATTAATTAGTAAGAGTAATTACTACCCTAAATGTCCTTATAGCTAGCGTAGCGGCGTAGGTGTTATTATAGGCTTATTATAGGTCGCTGCGTACAACTAGATATACCTTATACTTATAGAGGTAGCTATCTCTATTATATTTATATATAAATACCTATATTAATAGTAGCACCTTACCGTTAGTAGTAGCTTCCTTCTTTATTATTTTAGTAAAATAACCTTTATTCTAGATCTACTAGTATTTAAGCTTAGCAGCCTTACAAAATTAGTAACTAAATAGATACGTATTAAGCTTACTTAAAGATCTTAGCTCTAGCGGCAATTAGGAGTAATGTAGCCTTATTATAGTGTCTAGCTTTAACATAGCTATACTAAACGTTTTTAGGTAGTTATAGGTCTCTAGTGTCTGCTATATTAATAGTAGGTTAATAGCTAGTGTTATTAGCTTACAGGTATGCTTACCCTTAATAATATTTAATAAGTCTATTAGATCTAGGTTACAGCGTCTAGGGGCGTTATTTTTATATTAATTAGGTACGTAGTTAGTAATTTATGTAGCAGAGAGCTCTCCTAGAGTTAAGGTTAATAATAGAGTGTCTTATTAGATAAATGTTATTCTATAATTACGTAACTTAAATAAACCCTCTAGATCTTTAGCATTTCTAGCTTTAGGCTATATATTAACACTCTTAATACTCTTAATACTCTTAACACTCTTAATACTCTTAATACTCTTAATACTCTTAATACTCTTAATACTCTTAACACTCTTAACACTCTTAACACTCTTAATACTCTTAACACTTTTAACACTCTCGCCTTATACAGTTAACTTAGGTGTAAATAGTTAGCGCTTAGGCTTTAGGGGTTTATTAGCTCTCTTAGTAACCTTACCCTCTAGCTCTAACTACTAACTTATTATAGGCAGAGCTGCCTTCCTACGCTAACGCGTTATAAGAAGCTTATTAATATTAATATTATTATCTAGTATTAGCTTAGCAAACGCTAGTAACTTAATAACCTTCTCTATTATACCCTCTCTAGCGTAACTATTAGGTCCCTTATAGAACTGCATTAGTTTAAATATAACGTTACGTATCTATATTATCTTATCTCTAATTAGTAGCTAGATCCTCTAGATATTTATTAAGTTATATCTAATAAGGTATCTAATTAGCGCTTAAGACTTTAGCTTATCTCTACGCCTTAATAATTAATTAAGCATATATGCTCTATAGCTAATAGGGTGTATATAAGCTATAGACAGCTATTTACCCTATATAACCTTATACGGCGTCTTTTAGTCTAACGCCTCTATTAGAGTCCTATTTAGGACGTACGCTACTATTCTTATAAGCTTATAGAATAGTAATTCTAGCAAATTCGCCTACAGCCTTATAGCTCTAGCGCGTACTACTAGCTGTTTGCTAGCGCGCTCTGCTAGGCCGTTCTACTTTAGCGTATACTTAGTACTTAGCTTATACTAAATACCTAGGTCCTTATAGGTATTATCTGTAAATACTCTAAGACCCTATTTATTATTTATCTGTAGGGCTGTTACGTCCCTATTAAATATATACTAGATTTTACGTATGCTCTAAATTAGCTAATAACTTAGTATTAGCTTTAATTAGTTTAGGAAGGTGTTAACCTTATGCTACTTTAAGGCTTAATTAATAAAGTAGCCTACGTACTTATTACTATTAAGATAAGCTTTACTAGTAGGTAACAGCTATACTAGGTTTATAGTAACGTAATAGAATAGACTCTACGCGTAGTCCTTCTATAGCCTTCTTATAATTTACTTTATAAGCTTAGCCTCTATATAAGCTAGGCAGAGGTTATTACCCTACTTATGCATAAGCTAGACTCTAGTAATACTTTCTTTTAGCTTATTAATTACCTTCTTACTAGGGTAACCCTATATTAGATAAGCTATCTTAGTAGAGACCTTCTAATTAGCTTTTACTACTATTAATAGTTAATAGCTTATACTAAGCAACCTTAATTAGGTGCGTAAAGGGCGCATAGTAGGGTTAGCGTTAATAAGCTAATAACCCTTATTATACTCTAGGTTTACGACTATAGTGTCCTATAAGACTCTATAAAGTAAGTTATATTTTAAGTTAAAATATACTCTAATAGCTCTATAGTAAGCTAGTCCTATTACGCTTATAATAAATTCTTTAATAAGCGCGATATACGTTAACACTAGACCTTCTACCCCCCGCGGGGTATTAGCTATTACTTTAACGCGTTTCTAGGCTGTAATATAGATATAATCTATATTAGCACTAACTATCTTATTAGGGCTAGCGTTTCTCTCCCTAGTCTATCTACCCTATACCTTACTATTAATTATATAGGTATTAGAACCTAGGTTAAGAATTTATTAGTTAACTAGCTTATTAGCGTTACTATTAGTATTAGCTATAACCTAAAGGGCTCTGTACGGCTATTAGCCGTTGTCTATAGCTAGATTAACTTTATTACTATTATCTTACCCTACTAAGCTATACGTAATAGTTATTATACTATACGTTTTAGTATTATTCTTAATTAGTATTAAGGTGCTTAGTATTAACGTATTAATAAATATATAAATAACGTTTAAGGATAGGTTTAATAGCAGCTTACTATTATTAAGGTTAATAGACACTATTACCCTATTCTTCTCTTGCTATCTAGTAAGGGCCTAATTAATAGACTTATTAAGCTAACTATCTTTCTTATAAGTAGTTTTAATCTTCTTAATAAGGGCTAGATTTAGCGTAAATCCCTTTAGACGCTTAGGATAATCTATATTAATTATCTAGCAGTCTACTTACCTATGCCTTAGTTCGCAGGCATAGTATAGTTACTTCCTCTAGCTATTACCTATAGAAGGGCTTATATTAGCTAGAGGGTTTATATTAGCTAGAGTAGCTGCCTCTAGTGTTAATGCTATAGTAAAGAGACCTATTAATATAGACTTAATGCGTTATAGGTATATTATAAACTTAGCTACGTAATTTTTAACTAACTAAGCCTTCTTAGAATTTATCTTCTTCTTATAGAGCTTTCGCAGGTAAGTAGTTACCTACTTAGAGTTAATTACCTTATATATAACTAGAAAGTCCTTCTAGGCTTGCGTACCTATTATCTCTACTAGCTTAAGCTTCTTACACTAGTTAGTAACGTCTACCTAGGTGTAAAGCTATTCCTCTACCTTCTTTCTACGCGTAAGTGCCTATAGGATAGTATATTTACTAATAAGCTTATAGTAGCGTATTATATCTATTAGTATAAGGTGCTACTTAAGAGTAATAAGCCTCTTATAGGGCGTTAACTTACTCTAGAGTAAATAGAGGTAGTGCTTTACTACTATCTTACTAATCTTTAAGTTAAAGTTAGCTAGTACCCTACTCTTCCTACTTTATACTATATAGCGCTTCTTATAGCGCTTATAGTCCTACTTATATAACTCTCTATTATTAGTACTAAGGCTTTTAAGACTCTTAGCACCCTTCTTATAGTTAGTAAGCTTAGGCTCTATTAGTTTCTTAAGCTTTAGTAGCTTATTAGTAGTAATATCTAGGTTAACGTATAGCTAGAGGTTATTTCTCTAAGTAGTATCTTAATAAATAAATAGCTAGTTATACTAGTTACTAGACTTATTAAGTATAATAGTAATACGCGTTATTATAGGATCTAATTTAGAAGCTATTATAAGTATAGAGTATAGGAAATAAACTTTAAAGCTTTATTAGTATATAAATATAGTTTAATTATAAATAAGGCTTATAACTATCGCGTATAGTAGAAGCTTAAGGAACTGCATTAATTCTTAAGAGTTAATTAAGGGGGCGGCTTTTGTACCCCTCTCTCCTCCGGAACCTCCAGATACCGAACTCTTCTTGAAACGACCGACGTCCTACATATAAGACTACAACCGTCACAACTATGGACCCTACGAGGCCATGAACGGCTTGTTGCTCGAAGAGGCGACGCATGGACACCTTCAGTCGTACATAGATGGAGACAGCAAGATCGACAGCGCGCTACGGAAAAAATGGTGCCTCCAAATTGTTGAAGCCGTTGCTTACGTCCACGAGAAAGGCATTATCCACTCGAATGTTGGCACCACCAATATACTTGTGCACCAGACCGGCCAGACTATGGACCTAAAACTCGCCGACTTTGGTGGCTCCAGATGCCTCGAGTTGGGTTTGAATGGCGATCTAATCCCTGATGATCCATTTCTCGACCGGCAGTTAACAGACTTCACATCGCCAAGGGTTGATGTATTTAGTTTAGGCGTCGTCATCTACATTATCATGACTGGCCATTATCCTTTCCATAAAGGTCCAGCACCCCAGAACGAGGAGATATATGTATATGAGGACCGTGTACAAAAGCTGTTTGGACAAGGCAAATTTCCGGATTTATCTGATGTACCGTTTGGGGTGGTCATCGCAGGGTGCTGCTGTGAGCGCCGGTTTGAAAATGCGAAGGAGGTTGTTGAAGCTCTTGAGGCAGAAATGTGAGCGAGTGAGTAAGCTTACCTGCTTCCATTCATTCTCATTTTGACAACGGACGGCACGCTCAAGTCCTCGTACGATTTTGCTGTAAGACTGGTGATCGATAAGGGAGTACAGTTTGTTAGCAGGTCAAGCTTCTTAATTGAATTACGCGTCTCTCAAATGCGCAATAGTGATCGCGTCCCGCTAACTATCGCGGCGCCAGTTCTTCCTCATGTTCGCCCGTATGATTTAGGCTTGTACGTGTTCGCCATTAGAGAATTGTAGGCTGAAGAGATTGAAGGGGATGCGCGTTTGGGTTGAACGCCCTTTCCAGGCTCTAGATTCACGGCTGGCGCTTGTCGTGTCGAATCAACCCGTGTCACACGGCATGAAATCTTTGACATCCGCGCGAGTTCTTCATTTGTACTAATCCTTCGAGGCGCCAGCTAACTTATCTAAAACGGATTTGAAGAACCCTCCCCAATACCCATCCTCTCTGTCGTCCATCCCATACATCAGCAAATTCCCATACAACTTGATCAATCGAAAAATTCCTCGTATAGAATCTGTGCTCAGCCTCTCAAACCGATCCTAATCCAGGCCTAAAACATGCACGCCACTTCTTCCACACACTAGATCCTCACGCGGATACGCGTAGTAGACGGAGTGCTCGTGCCCAACAATAGTAAGCGCAGGTTCTACTATCATCGCTGGTTCGAATAGAGTTTGCGTAATTTGTGCGAGCTCCTGCTTTTTGCGCAAGGATGCGGCGATCCATATACTCATCTGGAGCTCCGCCTCTGTGTAGTCTCCAGACGCAGGTTTAACCTCAAAGCCAGAAAAGAGGGCTGTTCGCTTTGTAAATGTATCAAGAGTATGTCCAATTTCTCTCCTGTTTACGGCATCCAATCTCTTGTAGAGGGCTGAGATATCAGGGTGGCGATGGGAGTATGAGAGGACGAAGTCGGTTTTGCGGTCCATGGGCTTGCGGCGGCCAGACTCATTAGGGGACGCAGGGATCGTGGAGAGGTAGAGAGGACTAATGGACTGCGATTGACTGGAAGTATGGTGAGTTAGCCATGTCTTGAGAGGATTGGAGAACGGTGCACGTACACTCTGGAACCACCATCTATTATGACCGTACACGTCCATTACCAAATAAAGCAGAGGTCGCACTACATCATCGCACCGCGCATTCTCATCTCAGCCGCCATCTTTGCAATCACGCGCGTTGAGAAAAATCTTCTTGACTACGTTTCATCAGTCGACAACTCCTCAATAAAGCGCGTGCCGCTACGGTCGAAATCAGTTTGTTTGGTGGTTTGGTGGCCCACCTCAGGATCGTCCTTGATAACATCCTAGACATATGAATCAGACTTACGGAAATTATTCAACTGTATGTACGTACCCGTAAGTTCTGAGGAATGAAGCCAAAGTCAATACCCTCGGCAAGCCGGTCACCAAGTCGTTCAGCGTGGTCCGGGGGCGCCTCCTCTAGGCCATTGAGGCTCTCTACTAGAACCGGCGGGTATTCACTTCTCAGGAGAATTGGTGTCTTGCGCGTCGGGCTTGATGGACGTTGCGGACTCGAGGAATGCGGTTTTGTCGTTCAATGTCAGTGGAGATCCGCTTCCAAGCTGCGACGCGCTTTGTTCGGGCCGCACGTCATAGGAATCGTCAGCTCTTCGCCGCTTCGGGCTGTTGCTGCGTTGTGAGCTGGAGGCGGGCACGATGGCGGGAAGGGACATGGTGCGCTTGCGCTTCAGGGGAGCCGACCGTAGCTTCGAGGAGTCGGGGGGGGGCATGATATAGATGCCTCACGAATCCACAGGTCCAAGTCCATTGTTGTGGTTGGTGTTGGTTGTGCGGCTTAGGGATTCATGCCGAGACGATTGGTGCGCTCCGTATTATTGATAGGGAGAAGGAGCGGGGTACGATCTCTTGGCATTTTCCCGCGCCCGCCAGCGCGATGCGTAATTATGCTAGCAGCATGCAGCGAAGACAAGCAGTGAGAGCGGGCAGAAAGCGGCGTCGAGTGGAGAAGAGGTTAGTCGCGTCGATTCGGCTAACACTGGACCGTGCACATTGTT
Source organism: Lentithecium fluviatile CBS 122367 (assembly GCA_010405425.1). Taxonomy (NCBI): domain Eukaryota; kingdom Fungi; phylum Ascomycota; class Dothideomycetes; order Pleosporales; family Lentitheciaceae; genus Lentithecium; species Lentithecium fluviatile. The sequence goes on along the minus strand of MU005594.1, from coordinate 30,262 downwards.
CTTTAGAGATGCAGAGGGTGTTAGCCAACTAAGCTAAGAATCTTATGTTCATGCTCAAGACGACTCATGTCACCACCCAGCTCAAGAGGGTACTTAAGGATAGGTTGGCTTCATACATGTATATTGCCGGAGGCTTGTATATATACCGTATGTGTATATATATAGTATATTATATGTATGCCAGTTTATAGGCCAGCAGAGCCAAGGCTTAGTAATATAAACTTAGTATAACTAGAGAAGAGTAGTAGAAAGTTATAGTAATAGTAAATAGTATATAGAGAATAGAAGAGATTATAATTAATTATATATATAATTACACCTAATTATTATCCTCCTTCTTCTCCTCTAGCTAATCCGCAATGCGGCGAAGGCGGGCGGCGATCGCAGCGCGAGCTATATAACCGTTAGCATAGAACTATAACTATAAATAATACTATTACAGCACTATAATAGTACTATAATAGCACTAAAAGAAGAGGATAACTTATAGAGTAGAGCGGCGGCGGGGCGGCAGTAGTAAGAAGTAGCAGGTAGAGCTATTATAACTATTAGCACATCTAAATACTATAACTATCTACCTAAACTACTATATTATATATGCATCTATATACTATAACTACTACTAAATACCTATAAAAGAAAGAACTTATAGGAGGTAGAAGGGAAGCTAGTAGTAGCAGCATAGTAGGAGAAAGGACTAAGAGTAGTAGTAGCAGTAGCAGTAGTAGAAAGAGAAGCTATAAATAGTTAGTAAATGTAGTAATAGTAGAGAGATATTAAGATCTAAGAATGTAGAATAAAGGGCGAAAAGAATAGAATAATAGTAATAGTATAGGGTAACGCTGTAGCACTGCAACTAAGATTATATAATAATACTATTCTACTAAGTAGTAATATCCCGCTAAGCAAGGAATAGTTAACTATCCTAGAATAGCTAACCTTCTTATACTTTTAGGATGGCGGCACTCTAAAGGGATAGTATTATTATATATAGAAATAGTAGGAACCCCTATAGGTCCTAGTGTTTAACTTATTTAATAATCTATTATTTAGATTCTAGTAAGCATTATTAATTTAACAGTTTTATAACCTTAATACTAACTACCTAGTTACTTACTTACGTAATTAATAACCTCTCTCCTATTATTACTCCTACCTAAGAACTAACTTACCCTTATAGAATTAGCTACCCTAAAGGAACGTAATACATTAAACACTCTTAATATAAGCGACTTTAAAGGCATTACTATAGTTACTAACCCTAAGAAAAAGGCAGCTAAGCTAGACCTATACTATAAATACTATAGTAAACTTAAAGGATAGATCCTTTAACTTACACTCTACTTCTATATCTTAGAACTAGAAATAGAAGAAAAGAAGAAGGTTATTCTTACGGTATTATACTTGTAAGGCGAAGCAGCTACCTAGATCTAACTATACCTATTAAGCTACCTAGCTAAGAAGAATTGTAAAGGCAACGCTATTAACTAGATTATTAAAGACTATAAGAACTTTAAGAAGGAACTTAGGTAGCTTTTTAGTATTACTAACTAAGTACCTCTTACTAAATAAGCTATATAGTAACTCTAATAGACGCATTCTATTAATAATTACGCTATGCACTTTAAGAAATACGCTATACAGCTTAACTAGAAGGAAGTACCCTTAATAGTTATATATAAATAAGGCTTAAAACTAAAAATCTATAAAGAACTACTACGCTCTAAAAACCTTATTACCTATAAGGGCACTAGCAGCAGGAAGAGGACTAGATGGAAAGTACATGGTATATTAAGAGATTAGACGAATCCTTACAGAGTAAGGGGGTTTAAAGCTAAGACTATATAGGACTGGTTACGTGCTAGGGCTAGGCTAATAAATACATAGTAGTTCTAGCTAAAGAGGTATTATAATAGCCCTTCTCTTTTAGCAACGTTGTCCTAACGTTATAAAGTAAAGAAATATATAATATTCTTTAGGTAAAGTTTCTAGGTACTGCTAGATAAGTCCTAGGATCCTGTTAGGTTACCTATAGGATACTACTAAAGATTCCTTAGAATTATAGTAAATAGTCTATCTAGTTACCTTACTAATTACTTAGCTTACTTATTACTAATATTAATTCTATAAAGAGGTAATAGAGCTATTAAGCAGGTATTTATTACGTTTACCTAGAGTAGCGCGTTTACGTGTACTTTCTAACGTAGTTTTAGTTAGGTTCTATAGAACTCGCAGCTAGGTACTACTTTATTAAACTTCTAAAAAACCTTCTATAGAGGAAAATAGTATTATAGAGAAACTTTAGTAGACCTATTACCTATAAGTAATATACTAAGGTTTTAGTGCGTATCTAGATACTATCTATACTAGGTGTTAGTTAGGGTATTTGCGCGTAACGTAAGTAAATATTTCTTAACGCCCCTTTTATACGTAGTCTACTATTAGAGGCTCTTATAATTTCTTTTCTATTCTTAGTAGTTCTATAATTAGTTATCTATAGACTTATAATTAAGTATCTATAAATACTTTAGTACGTAAGGTCTACTACTATAGCGTATTACCTACGTTATAGTAAGTTTCTATTTATATACTAACTTAACTTAACTATACTTACCCCTTATAATGTTAAGCGCTAATTATATTAGTAATTTAGCGTAAGAATTAAATTCTCTAACCGCCTTTTATAATAAGTAGGCTAAGGCAGCAGCCTATAGGCTCTAGAACTTACTTTTAACGTTATTAGTAAGAGGCTAGAGAGGCAAACGCGCTAGCAGCGTTATATATATAAAGGTAGGTAATAGAAGTTCTATTTCTTTAATTATACTATAATATCTACTATACATATTATACCTCTCCTGTCTCTTACTACTATCTCTAATAAGCTAATTCTAGCTTATATCTATAAGCTTCCTACCTATCTAGAGCCCTAGCTACCTCTTATATAGACGTAGTGCCTAGGCTGTCTTCTATAGTTTACTAATAAGGCTTGCTGCTAGACTAGTAGAGCTAAGTACCTTACGTAGTACTACGCTAATAGGAACTTTTATAGCTACTCTAATATATATTCTAAGTATTTAGGCTATATTAAGTATAAGGAGACTTATAAACTTATAAGTAGTACTAGAGCTAGAGATATACTACTAACTTCTTATATAGGTCCTGCTATAGTTTATTACGTCCCTACGGGGTAGCTAGTCCTATAAGGGTAAGTTAGTTCTCGGGCAGAAGCGATGACAGGGGAGAGGTTGTTAATTACGTAAGTAAGTAACAGAGTAGTTAGTATTAAAGTTATAAAACTATTAAATTAATAATGCTTAATAGAATCTAAATAATAGATTATTAACTAAGTTAAACACTAGGAACTATAGGGTTCCTATTATTGCTATATATAGTAATGCCATCCCTTTAAAGCACTGCTATCCTAAAAGCATAGGATAGTTAGCTATCTAGAGATAGTTAACTATCCCTCGCTTAGCGGGATGTTATAGCTTAGTAGGATAGTATTATAACCTAATCTTAGTTATAGTATTACAGCGTTGCCCTATATTATTACTATTATCCTATCCTTTCTACCCTTTATTCTATATTCTTAGATCTTAACATTACCTCCTCTCTTTCTAGGTAATTATTCTAGTACCCCTACTTATCCTTCTATGCTATATTAACTATTAGTATAAAGTCTATAGTGCCCCGCGCTTTTATTTATATTCTATAGACCTTACTAACTATGCCTAAGAAATAATAAACTAACAGAGTGCGTGCGCCTTATAGAGAAACTTCTACTTTAGAGCGTTAATTCTAGGTAGCGCGTATACGCGCAGCTACGTAAGAGATATTATTTTAGTATAGTTATTATAAAGAGAAGGGTCTATAGTATTTTATAGATATAGCGTCTAGTTATTATACTAGGTGTATTATAGTAAAGGCTAAGTGTAGTCTATTTATTCCTAAGAAGGAGTAGAAGAAGGTAGAGTAGAAGAAATATAAGAAGAAGTTAGCGCTTCTTTATATAGAGAAGTCTACTGCGTAGATTACTTAGGTAGTCGCTCACGCGCAGCGTAAACTAGTAGAGCTAAAGAGTTATAAGTAAGATATAGCGCGTTATAACCTTACCTTACTATAAGTTTAGAACTAATTAAATAAGTTAAGTACGCTATCTTTATCTCCTATAAGTGTAGTCTCTACTAACCTAGGCTAGTTATAGGTTAATAGTCTTTCTTCTAATCTTTTATTAGATTAGCTTCTTAATAATTTCTTATCCTTAGTTTTTTTAAAGTCTATTCTTAGTAGTTTAGGTTTTTTTGCTGCTGCAGAGGATAGTACTACTCTCTAGCTAAAAGTAGTTTTCTTAGTTACGTTTATCTAGTATAATAATAAGTATTAAACCTTAGTCTTACTTCTTTAAGTAGTTACTAATAGTTCTATAGATTAGCTTTAGGTTCCTATATATTTTCTAATTTAGGATAACCCTTCTATTTTACTAGCTATTTCTAGTAGAAGTTACTGTCTTAGAAGTTCTATTAGTCTACTTTATAGTACCTGCGTAGTGCCTTAACTTTATACTTATTATCTTTATTCTTCTAGTAGTAGAACGTTATTTATAATAATATCCTAGGGTCTGCCAGCTCTAGAGCGGATATATAGAATACTAGGTAGGCCTTTATATTACTTAGGAGTTAGAGTTTGTAGTTTACTAGACTAATTTATTTAAGAACTAAAAATAGTTTAACTTTTACATAGTCTAATTCTTTACTTAGTTATATTATATAAAGATTTTTTATAAGCAGATATACTCTATCCCCCTTCTTTAGCTAAGGTGCCGTTTTTTGTTTTTAGTTATTATATTTAATACTTTTTTATTATACCTTTTATATATTTTCCTTTATTTCCTTATATGCCTTGTGTATGTCTTTAGCGTCGTTAACTACTGTTTTAGTTTATACTTTTATTAGTAGAGTTCTTTTAAAGAGATGTAAATATCTTCTATAGTTTGCATAGAACGGCGTTCGTCCTGTTACTTCTAATTTTTTATTATTATATGCTAATTAGGCTATTAGTAGTAGTAATACCTAATTATTTTATAGTTTATTACTATATATCTTTAGGTAGGTTTTTATAGTTCTATTTATTTATTCCATTTATCTATCTATTTACGGATAATAGGCTGTTAATAGTTTTCGTTTTATTCTAATAAGTGCTATTAGTGTTATCTAATAGTTAGATATAAATAGCTTATCTTAGTTACTAATAATTATTCTTAGTATTTCGTAATACCTAACTAGTTAGTCTAGAATTATAAATCTAAGTTATCTTACTATATAAGTGTTATAGAATAGGATTATCTCTATATACTTAGTAAATTAGTTAATAATTACTAGTATTACGTTGTAGGACGTGTTAGTTACTAGGTCCTTAGAGTTTAGTAGACTAGTAACGAAGTCTATAGAGATATTAGTCTAGGGTTCTTCTAGAATTTAGATAGCTTATATTTCTTTATATAGTATAATAACAAACTACTAAACTACTAACTACGCTATTACGTTAATATACGTAACTCTAAATATAAAAGCATAAGCTATATAATATGCATAGATAACTACTATAATATATACAATAAAGATAAAGTTAATAGAAGCCACTTCCCTAGAGCTAGATATTAATATAAGTAGGAATAGTTTAATTACCCTATAAATAAGTACGATAAACACCTATAGTATAAACGCGAAGCATAGTACTTCCTATAGAAAACTAACGCAGAAAACACAGCATGCACCCTACTTATAAACGGTATCTACATCTAGAATAAATAGTAAAACTGCCTAGGAGTAATGTGTAAAAAGCATTACTATAAGAAGGAAAGAAACGGTTTCTACTTATACCCCCTAGTATTCGCTATATAAATTAATTCTAGATACAGCATAAGATACAAACCACGTAGAGGATAAAGTAATAATAACTATTAAGCACCTAAACTTAGACGATAACCTTTTTTAGACTAGAACTAAGGCGAGAAGACGCCTTCTAAGAATTTAATGCTATAGGTAATAGAGCATTAATAAAACTTACCGTCTAAGTTAGAAACATTAAGGCTAGAGCTATAATAGACTTAGGGGTATAAGAGAACTATATCTTACCTACTACTACTAGAAAGGCTAGACTTACGTTAAGATAGAAATAATAATCTTACCTTCTATACGTAGGAGATAGGGCACTAATACCTAAGATACTAAGAATAGACTATAAGGTTAAA
>MU005594.1:7495-23912 GCA_010405425.1 Lentithecium fluviatile CBS 122367 | reverse complement strand
ACTATAGTTAAGAAGGCATAACCTATATATTAAATAGAATAAAGGAAAGATATCTCTAACACGCTATAACTATGTATTATAGGCGGTACCTATACATTAGCAGAGTCTAATAATAGATAAAAGAGAACTTAATATACTCTTATAACTAGAAGTTAATAAACATAAATTAACCTTAGAAGACGCTAGCAGAAACTACTAGGTTAAGAAATGTAAGAATATAAGTATTAGTACAGCTTATAGCATCCCTAAATAATATAAGAAATAAGAATATTTATTTTAGAAAAGGGAAGGAAAATTAAACCTACCTAAGCATTAACCCTAGAATTATATAATTAACCTAGAAGAAGGGAAAGTACTACCCTTTAGACTACTCTACGTAAAAACTAGTAAAGAACTTAAATAGGAAAGAGAATTTATAAAGAAAAACATAAAGAAAGGATACATTTAAACCTTAAAATTACTAGCAGCTAGCCTATTTACCTTTATAAAGAAGAAGAATAAAGAACTACGATCCTATATAGATTATTAAAGACTTAACGCAATAACTATAAAGAACTAATATCTACTACCTAACGCAGCTAAACTAAGGAATAGACTCGTAAAAGTAACTATCTTTACCTTACTAGACCTCTAAGATAGCTACTACCTTATAAGAATAAAGGAAGAGGAAGAGTAGAAAACAGCATTCTAATTAAGATATAGACTCTATAAATATCTAGTTATACCCTTTAAACTTACTAATACACTAGTAACATTCTAAGCACTTGTTAATAACGTATTATAAGAGCACCTTAACATATTTGTTATTACTTATATAGATAACATCCTTGTCTTCTCTAAGCATAATAAGAATTACTAAGGATATGTTAAGGCGGTACTTAGTGCATTAGAAGAGGCGAACCTACGCCTAAAACCTAAGAAATATAAGTTTTATATATAAGAACTTAAGTTCTTAGGCTTTATTATTAATACATAAGGTATTAAGATAAGCCTAAATAAAATTAAAGCCATACGCATATAGCTATAACTAAAAATAGTAAAATATATCTAAGAGTTTCTAGGATTCTGTAGATTTAATTAACAGTTTATTAAAAAATACGCAGCGGTTACTACACCCCTAATAGAACTTACAAAGAAGAATATACTATTTATATAGGGAAATAAATAGGAAAAGGCCTTCTAGCTTCTATAAATAGCATGCATTACACCGCTAGTACTTATTAATTTCTAAAGCGATAAGCTATTACGAATTAAGACGGACGTAAGCAACTAAGCCCTTAGAGCCTGCGCAAAGTAAGAAAGAAATAAAAAATAGCACCTAATAGCTTACTACTTAAGGAAGCTTACAGATGTAGAAACACGATATAATATTTATAATAAGGAACTATTTGTAATCGTTAAAGCACTTAAACACTAGCAAATCTACGCATATAGCTGTTCTAAGCTTATTATCTTTACTAATTATAAGAACCTCCTAAGGTTTATAATAATAAAGAATCTTACGCTAAGATAAGTAAGATAGTCTAAAGTACTTAGATAGTATAAGTTTAGAATTGTGTATACACCTAGAAAGAAGAACAGACGCGCTAATGCACTAAGCTAATAAAGCGACTTAGCTAGAGATAAAATAATCGCACGCGCTACTATCCTAATATAAAACAAAGATAGATTACTTAGCCTATTATAAGAACTTAACACACTCCTTATAATAGGATAAGAAGTACCTAAAGAATAATAAGAACAAGTTATTAAATAACACTATAACGACTAAATGTATAGGCACCCTAGTATTATAAGGACTATAGAACTTATTTAGCGCAACTACTAATTTAAAGGAATAAAGAAAAAGGTTATAAACTACATTTAGAAATGCGCAGACTGCTAGAAGAATAAACACGGTACTTATATACTTCTATTTCTTATTTTAATGCTTATAGTTATACTTTGCGGTATCTTCTATTTCTTAGGTAACTATACAGAGTCTTCCTCTATTTTCTTTTATAGGCTTAGATTTCTTTTCTAGGATCTTATATAGTAGAGCATCTCTATCGCGTAGTTATGTCTTAAATTCTTTAAGGAAGTCTTATACTATAGGCGTGCCTAGGTAAGGTTCCTTTACATCTAGGTGCGATGTTAGCGCTTACTAAATAGGGTAGTAAGGTTCTTCTTTATTATTAAGTTCTTCTAAATCTTTATATAGTTGTTTATCTAGGGTGTTAGGTTATTCTGTAGTTCCTAGATTAATTCTCTTAATTTTATTAACTACGTCCTATTCCTCTTCTTCCTCTATTTTCTAGTTATCTTTTAATATAACGTTTAGCTGTTACTTAACCTTATTCCTAGAACAGCAGTTCTTTATAAGGTAGCTAGGCTTGCTATATATAAAGCATTTGCGCGTCTCTGCTCCTTAGGACTGTAGTCCTATTAGAGGTTCTCTAGAGTTACACTAGTATAGCTTAGAAAAGCCTAGTCCTCTTATTTTCCTTTTCTCTAAGTTATTATACTAGATTCCTTCTATTAGCTAGTAACTATAATTATTATATTAGTAGCGTTGCGGTTAACTGCCTAAGGCTTAAGGCTTTATTAGGTAGCTGTTAGTTAGCTTTCTAAAGCTAGGGCGTAGCTTCTATCCTTATTAGCGTAGTTCTTAATATAATTTATACTATTTAGCGTTAATTCTAATAGATTCTTTATAGAGATCCTTTAGAGAGGTAATAAGGTTTCCTAAGCGTAGTAGTTCTTCGCGGATTTTTAGCTTCTACCTACTCTAGTCTAGCTAGCTAGAGCTTTAGTAGATCTAGTTATATTCTTAGTAGCGCCTTAGGTGCTAGTAGCAGCAATAATTCTAGCTACCCTTCTTATTAAGACTTCTTATCCTCCTACTATAATCCTGTACGTTTTTGCGTCTTCTTTATTACCTACTTACTTACTTATCTTTATAGCCCTTCTTAAAACTAAGGTAACGCTACTAGGGAGCTTTTACTATTAAAGGCAACTCTAAGAAGTTAGATTACTAGGTTATAGAGAACCTAGATCGCATCTGCACCTATTATATTACCTATCTAACTAAGTTTAGTATAGTTAAGTAGGTTGCTTTGCTTATCTTTATTTTTAGCGTTTATCTAGGACCTATGCTAATTCTATATAGTTATAAGCCTAGCCCTAATAACTTCTATAAGCGCTGTAATAAGACCTATAAGCGCTACTAATATAATAATAAGCTCTTAGTAAGTAACCCTAATCTGCGCGCTACTCTTTAAGCTTAGGTATAGTATTATAAGTAGAGTTATTACTATAGTAATGTTTATATTTCTTAAGTTAGCACTTATAGAAAGGATCTAGCTAGGCCTACCTTAGGCACCTATTCTTAGTTTATATCTAAATTCTATACTCTTTAGCATAACTTTAAGCCGCTCCTCGTAACTACCTAGGCTAAGGGCATTTAGAGTTAGAGGGTTTAGACGTTAGCTAGGTATTATTATTCTAGTACTAACTCTGCTAGTCCTAGTCCTCCCTTAAACGCCCTTACTCTTTTAAACTTTACTACTACTACCTTAGGTTACTATAATAATAAAGTCTATGCCCTTACCTAGGTAACTGCTATAGCCTTCTACTAGGTTTAAGCCTAGCAGAATCTAGACTGCTATAAAAATAATTATTATTTTAATAATCTTGCCTAGACTAATACTAAGATTTATGTAAGTTTACTTCTAGAATGCTAGGAAGCCTTAGGTGTTATAACTAATTCTTATCTAGGATAGCCTACGCACGCTAGTTAGTTGCTAGAACCCCCCTCCTTACGCTCTGCTAGTCTCTCCCTCGCCTCTAGTCTAGCCCTGCTTTAATAACCCCTTTTCTTAGCCTACCTATTCTTATTATAAGTGTAATAGTGTGTTACCGCTTAGCGCTCGCGCTTCTAACCCTTATTTAGAGCTTAATAATCGCTATAGCTTCTTTATATCTGCTTTGCGCTATAGGCGTAGCAATCGTAATAGTAGTTCTTATTAGAGTTAATCTAGGCGCCTAGCGGAGGATCTGCGTTATACTTAGGGTAGAGGTAATACTCCTTATTATAAGGGTAGTAGCCCCCGTTATAAGTGTGTTTACTATAAGATAGAAAATAAGAATAAGTATTATAATATAGAGTAGTAGTAAGGTAAGTAGCCTTTAGGCATAAGTTTTTAGTAGGAATCTAGTAAGATAGTGTATCCTTTAGGAAGTTTTGCGGACAGCTAGCTATCCTTTTTTAGCTACTTCTATAGCAGTATTCTAATATTTATTTACTACTCTAACCTTATTTTCTTTATAGCTATCTATTATAGTGTGTTACGCTGCCCTATTTATCCTTAAACTTTTATAGCACTTTAGTATTTATACAGTCTTTAAGTAGGTACTAACTTAGTTACATCTAGCCTACTTATTTTACTAGCACTTACTACTTTTCTCTTTCCCTCGCGTTCTTAACGCGCAGGATATCTTTTACTTCTTATTTATAGAGCATAGGGTCTTCTTCCTATAGTATAAGTGCTAGGCCTAGTCTAGCATCTTTAAGAGTCTAGCTTAGGAGGGGATTATCTACTACCTATTCTACTAGGTTAATATAAATAGTCTTATAAAGATTTCCTAGGAGATCTAGAGTAACTGTAAGTAGTATTAGTACTATAGTTACTATATACTTAATATATAGCTAGTTAAGTTTATAGCTTAGCTAGCTTATTTTTATATTTTATATAGAAAACTATACTATATTACTAACCTAAAATTATTCTGCTAGGTAATAGCTTCTATTTATAGACTCTTATTACCTTTACTATGTAAACGTAATAGCTGCCTAGGCTAGCTTGCTTTCTCTCTTTAGGTAGTTAAGAAAGTATACGGCTTAGCCTTATAGTGTCTTAGTAGATATATTAGGCACTTTAGTAAGTTATAGTAAGTCTACGTTATATCTATTTAGTAGTAGGTTTAGGCTAGCTCTAGTAACGCTAGAGTCTTAATTATTTAGATAAAGTTAGCATACTAGTAAGCATTCTAGCTAGTCTATCTACTTAAAGTACACTATTACGCGGAGGACTGCCTACACCTCTTAGTTAGCTTACTCTATTCCTCTATTAGTTTAGGCGTAGTATAAAGTTAAAAGGAGTTACTTAATACCTACTAGTTTATACAGCGTTATCTAGAAGGCGCTAAGCTAGTCTAACCCTTAATTAGTTACTATACTAGTAGGGAATCCCTAAAAGCGCTACTAGACGTCTTAAAACACCTTTATATAATATTTAGCCTCTATTAATGTTATAGCTTCTAGCTAGACGTATTTAGAGAGCTAGTTTATAATAATAAGTAGGTATTATAGAGTAGCATCCTTTACCGCGGGCAGGTCTACTATAAAGTTTATAAAGATTATTAACTAGTACTAATCTATAATTAGAAGGGGTTAGAGCAGGCCTTACCTCTTTTTTCTAGATATATATGTACCGTAATAGTAGTAGTTTTGCATATATCTTAAGACGTCTAAGAATATTTCGTTCTAATAGTAGCCCTAGTAGATTAGCTAAAACGTAGTGTTTTTTCCTAAATATCCTGCTAGGCCTAACTTATATGCTCTCTAAATTACTGTAGTAGTAAGCAGCTCCTATAAGGGCAGCTATATAACGCCTTACTATAGTAAGGTACCGTGTACGCTAATTAAACAGTCTCTAATCTATTATAGTGTCTCTACTATAAAGGGGAATTTATAATCCCCTCTTTATACTGCCCGTAGCTAAATTATGTACTATAAGTCTATTTATACAGCTTCGTCCTAGAGTATCTATATATATGCGTTAGCGAAGAGCTAGTGCCCTTCTAGGGTTAGTATAGTTCTTAGGGCTATGCTTACGGAAGCGACTTAGACTAACCTTAGTTATATAAGTGCGCCTACCTGCGGTTATACGTTCTTTAGGTCCTATTTACGTTAGCTAAGTGCATCTAGTTAGGCTATAAGTCTTCTAGGGTAATACTATAAGTAGTAGTTAAAGCGTAACATCGTCTTAGCCTACCTATATTACTATTTGCTTAGTACTTAGATGCGCGTAAAGTACTCTAAGTTTTTATAGTTAGTAAAGATCTTAAACGGTTTTACTACGCCTTAAAGTTTAGATAACTATACTATAAGGCATTATACTACTGCTAGTAGCTTCTTATTATAAATAGTATAGTTGCGTTTAGCAGGCGATAGAGCTATAGAGTAGTAGGCAACTAGATACTAGATACTATTTACTCTCTATAATAGGTAACCCCCTATAGCTCTACTTAAGCAGTTAGCTTCTACTATTATATTCTAATCTAGGTCCTATAGTACTAGTGCTAGTCCTATAATAAATAGGCCTTTTATCTTCTTAAATAAGTCGTTTTCTTCTCTACCTTATTAGAACGGTGTGCCCTTCTTAGTAAGGTTATAAAGTAGGCCTGCTATACTAGAGAAGCTTAGAACAAAGTTCTAATAGAAGTTGCTAAATCCTATAAAGCTTTAAACCCCCTTTACTAATGTTAGGGCCTCCTATTTCTATATAGCCTAGATTTTCTTAGAGTCTAGTTAAACCGCTACCCCTACCTATATAATATACCCTAGGTACTTTACCTTCTTTATAGCGAAGCACCATTTCTATAGGTCTAGGTTTAGGCCTGCCTTGCTTAGGAGGGTAAGAGCCTGTTTAACTTTAGCTATATAGTTATTTTTATTTCTATCTAAGTAGATAAGTATGTTATCTATGTAGGCTATAGAGAAGTAGCTAAGAGTCTCTTTTATAGCTAAGTTAATATAGCGCTAGAAGGTAGCAGGCGCTCCTGTAAGCCTAAATAGGTATACTAGCTATTTAAAGAGCCTAAATTAGGTTTAAAACGTAGTTAATACCTTATCTCCTTCTTTAATTTATAGCTTATAAAAGGCTACCTTAATGTCTAATTTTATAAACTACTTAGCGTTAGAGAGAATTTATAGTATTTCCTTAATTAATAGAAGAAGGTACTAGTCTAACTCTATAAGTGCGTTTAAACTATAGTAGTCTACGTAGAGGCGCTAACTACCCTCTAGCTTTCTTGCTATTAGGCCTAGTGCCCCCGCTAAGGAGAAGCTAGCTCTAATTTATCTCTTATCTAGCAGGCTTATTAGCTGTTTTCTTAGTTTAATAAGTTATTCTCTTAGCATGCCGTATAAAGGGCACTACAGCGCTTCTAGTAGGGAGCTATTTAGGCTACGCTTAAGCTTAACGTAGTAGTCTATACGGCCCTAATAGGGGGGGAGCCCTAAGGCTTTTATTTTATTAAAGAGGTCCTACTACAGCTCTAGTTCTTTTAGAAGTCTTTTTCTATCTTTAGTAAGTTTAATTCTACTCTAATTATTTAGTAGGATTATTATAGCTATAACTTAGGTAATCTTACGTAAGTTAGTAAGAAAGGCCTCTTTTTCCTAGCTCTACTTCTCCCTTATAAGTATAGAAAAGAATACTGTTTTAGGTACCCTAAGTAGTTAGCTGTGCTCTAGCTAGGCCCCTTAGGCACTTATTATAATTAAGTTCCTTGCCTATTATACTATAAGTATTTCTTACTCTACGTCTAATATAACCCTAAAATAAGATAGCTATAGTAAGCCTAGAATAAGGTTATAGTTAAGTTCTAAGATAATATATTCTATAATGCGCATTCTCTAGCTATTAATATTACAGTCTATTAGAGCTATTTAGCTAATTAACGTTTTACTAATAAGCCACGCGGCCTGCTTAAGGTAGCGTAGAGAGATATTAATAACCTCTATATTTATCTATCTTACTACTACCTTATTTATAGCGCTAAAGCACTAGCACCCTAAGTTAATAAGCGCGTTAACGTAGAGGATATCGTTAAGAAATATAGAGACCTAAAAGGCGGGTCTATTTATACTTTCTAGTATGTCTACTACTTTATCGCTGCTATTCTCTTCTTATTACTTCTCTATCTTAGTGTTCCTGCTCTGCCCCTGCCCGTGCAGTAGAATAGAAGCTATTCTTTTCCTATCTAAGCCTTTCCTCCTTCTATAATACTTAAAGCTGCTACTATAACTACTATATATATAGATACTACGTTTGCGTATTCTTATACTATATATTCCTCTTTTCTGCAGCGTATACATAACCCTTTTTCGCAATAGTGCTTAAAAATATTATCTAGTATCTAATTTACCTGCTATAGGGTTCTAGACTAGTCCTATTATAGGGTTTATACTCTAAGCGCTACTATTACTACGTCCCTATTATAGTCTAGTTTTAGTACAGGCGGCTAGGCTACGTAGCTGCAAAGGTTATTCTCTAGAAAGGTTATTTTAATATCTACTATAATATCCTTATAGGCTGTAACGGCTATAGCGTAGCTTATATAGAAGACACCTTAGTTTAGAGTAATATTACGCATTGTTTTGTTAAGAGCACAGCGTAGTTATTCTAGCTTCTATTTATTATTCTATGCTATTCCTTTACTCTAAGCTAGCAGCGTCTTAAAGTAGATAAAGAAGTCTAAGAAGGACTTATTCTTCTATTATTAAATTAACTTAAGCTTAACCTAGGCCTATTCCTTCGCATAAGCGTAGCTATAATAGAATTCTATATACATTAAGAATTTTACTAGTAACTATACGTTAAGTGCGCCTTATTAATAGTATAGTACTACCTTCTTTTGCACGCGGGTGTTAAGGTTTCCCTAAATATAGATAAACTAGTTCTTATTATTTCTAATAAACTTAGCGTCTGCGCGTAGTTTATGTTCTATAGTAATTCTCTAGGCAGGAAATAAATTCTTATTACTATTAAAGAAAGGGCCTATAGGAAGCGGCTTGCGGCGTTATATTATAGTATAGGCCTTATATTAGGTTATATTATAACTATTATAGGGGTTATAGGAAGAGGGTTTAGTAGATTAAAAGTACGTTAGTATATCTATTATAGGGAGGGCAGGTCTAGTGTCCGCGCGCGTATAGCCCCTAAGGTTATAGCTAGTCGCGTCTATCTAGTATTAGAACAGGTTTAGGGTGACCGTAGTCTAGATAAATATTAGAGTTATTTCGCGCGCGTCTAGGCGTTTAAGTTTCTGCGCAATAGACTTATTTAAGACTTATATTATAGCTATTTTAGCCTACTAGCGCTAGCGCTCCTTAGTTATATCTTACAGCTGTTAAAGTATCTATTCTATTTAGGAAGTTTTAGTTAGGCTATTATTCTAATCGCTGCCTACTATCTCTAGCGCTTATATAGCTGCTGTAGGTTTAGAAGGTAAATATATAATGTTATAGACTAGCCTTAGAGTAGAACTTTAATAAGCGTTAATAATAATATGTGTATTTATAAGGGAGAGGAGGCTAGATTAAAGGTGTTGCTACTTATCTATATAAGCGAGCTTACCTCTATTCTACTAAAGTATAGGCGAAGCCTAGGCTCGTAACACACTATTACTAAAGAATATTAAAGAGTACTTCTACTATCTACTAATATACTGTGTTCTAGTATATAAGTAGTATAAAATAGGTATACTAAATCTTAATACGTATCTATAGCGCTATTTATACTATAACGCTAAAGTAGAGAGGGGCTATTATTTAGTACAATTATAAGTAGTAGATTAAACTAGTAAATAATATTAAGTTACTTCTACTATTTAGGTAACTAATACTAGAACTAGAAAAGCTATAAAATAGAATTTAGTATAAGTAGAATAGTTATAACCTTATTATAGCTAATATTAACGCGCTACGTATATTATTATAAGAATGTAATAAGTATGCCCTTAGTTCTTACAGCAAAGACTAATTAATTACTACGTATAATATTTAGATAGATATAAGACCTTATGTATAGAATAGAAATATAAATAGGTGCGAAGCAGAAATACTTAGAGGGTAGTCTATGCTTAGGTGCGCGAACTAGCTAGTAGATAGGGTAAAGTTTAGAGAATAGTTCTAGGCGTACTATTAATAGTATAAACAGGACTTAGCAGTGTTAGGGAATCTAAAGAGGATACTATAATATATATATATTAAGAAAGCATATAGGTAAGTATAAAAAGGTTATAAAAGCGCGCTCTATTACTAAATTAAGGTATAGACGTTCTTTTAGACTAGTAGGCTATAATAATATTTTATTATTAATTAAAAAAGTAATAAGTATAAGTTATTTTTTAATAGTAAGATAGCTAATGTTATATATAAGTAGTTAGTAAGATAGTAAGTTATAAAGTAAAGAAAAGAGAAGTAGATATAGGTTATAGATAAGAAAGTAGTAGAGACTAATAAGATAGAGTAGTTTAAGTAGATAGAGTAGCTAGTGTATCTAGTAAAGCAGAACTCTATATATCTTATATAGAGTATCTAACTACTAAATAGTATAAAGCTAAAGCTAAAGCGGGCAGCTAGAGTAGTAGAGTTACTAGTAGAGAAAAGTATTACTAAACTACTTATACTCGCGTAAAAGATAAGATAATAGCTAAGAAGCGCTTAGCTAAATACTATTTACTAGCGACCGCTATTATAGCTATAGAACTTAGAGAGTTAGGCATAATATATTAGTTATATAGTTATATTTATCTACTACCTACTCTATATTATTACTAATAAAGAAGCTATAGTTAAAGTAGATAGTAATAGCAGTAATAAAAGTAGTAATAAAGGTAGTAATAAAAGTAATAGTATAGATAGTAGCATAGATAATAATAGAACTACTAGAAGGTAAGGCTAGAAAAGAAGAAAATAACTAGTAGACTTAATAAAAGACGTGCGAGAGCTATTCTACTAGATAGATAGGTAAAAGAAACTAGTAAAAGTATTATAAAACGCTCTAAATAAATATAATAAAGTATTTAGATAGAAGCACTACTTAAGGTACTAGCCTTATTTATATTTAAATCTATTAGTAATAATTTATTTAATAGTTAGCTAATTTACTTTCTAGCTATACTAGAAATTAATATAAAGATAGATAGCCTATAAAAGATAAAGAACTACTTATATATACTTACTAGTATAGTATTCTACGTAAGGGTAATTACTATAGAGGCGTTGCTTCTATACTAATATTATAATAGTTAAGAGAAAGAGAAGTATAAGTAATTTCTTTTAATAAAAAGAAGATTTCTAGCTAATAGCTTAATAGTCTAATAAGTAGAATAATTAGTCTATTAGCGTATAGTAAGTTTCATACGCTAAACGTTAGTAGCTTAGGTAAGGTATACTAGTTAGAGAATAAGAAGATCTTCTACCTATATAGAAGGCTAATTATTTTTAGTTAATTCTAGGAAATAGCATAAAATCTAGTAATAAAAGTAAAGATAAAGCTATAGAAAGAGCTATTCTATATAGCTAGAGTAGAGTAGAGGATTAACTTACTATAGAGCTAGAGCGGCTAGTAAATAACATTATTTTTTTATAATAAGAGGTGTCTTTTATATAGTATATAGATAATAACCTTAGTAGAGAATTAGAATAGATACTTTTCTAGGCTTTATAGAGTAAGTTAGAGTAGAAGCTATACTTAGATAATTATAGCTAAAACGTTAAGTAGGTAAAGTAATACTTATACTAGGTTAATTATTTCTTAAACCTACTACTAGTCTGCGTTTATATTACGTTAAAGTAGCTAGGCTAGAAATTAAAAGTAATAATAATAATATAGTACTATAATAGAGTACTATAAGACTATAATATTTTTATAATAGATAGATAGGTAATAATAGTAGTTTACTATTATAAATTCTAGATATAGTAGAATAAGCTAAGAGTAGTGCTACGTATTTTTTTATAATAACTTAGCTAAGTTATAGTTATATACTTAGCGTACTTATAGCTATTTTAAAAGTATCTTATAGTCTAGGTACTTAATAGCGGGTTTAGTAACTACGTATAGGCTAATAAGTAAGAACTATAGAGAATAGATTAATTAATAAGAGCGCTAAAGAGGGAAAGTAAAAAAGGCTTAGGTTAAAGCTAGCTACGCTAGATTACTAGTATATAGCTATTAGTATTAGTAGAGTAGTAGTTAGTAAATTATTTAGCTAGGGCTACTAGGATAAAGTAGGTAAGATTAAAAAAGCTAAAATAGATAAGAAGAGTAAAAGTGTTTTAAAGCTATAAAGCGCGCAGATAATAAAGGTTAGAATAAGTATATATAGTATACCTATAGTTATTATTAATTATCTTAGCGTCTGCTTAATTAAGACCTTTTAGCTGCTTAGTACGCTCTAGCATTACTTTCTTAGACTAGCTAATAGAGAACTAATAGAGGTAAAGGTATAAGAGCATATTAAATAAGGCTTAAAAAAGAAGTAGTATTATAATAATAGTAATAAAAGCGTAGATATAATAGTAACGCTGTAGGTAAAGCAGGTCTATCTAGCATATAATTAGAAGAAGAAGGTTTAGTAGGTAATATAGAGCATACTTAGCTAGATAAAGGTATTATTTAAATTAACTAAGCAGAAGTAGGCTATATACACTATTATTAATAGATAAATGCCGCTTATTATTATAATTCTAACTATATAAGGTAAGAGCCTACTATTTACTACGCTAACTTACTTATAAGATACTAAAGTTACTATAGTAGTAGTACTCTATTAGGCGCTAATTAAGGATTTAGTAAATAAGGTCTAAGGTTATAGTATTAACTATATAAAATAAAGATATAGATAGATAGATCTTATAGTAGTTATTATAGTTAGTATAAACGTAGCTAGAGAAGCTAGCTTTCTTAGCTACGTAGAAATGCTAAATAGTAAGAAGCTACTATAGTAAGTAGTAGTAGATAAGTACTACCTTATCTTTACGTTAAGTAATTACTAGCTAAAGCTAGTAAAGCTAAGAAATCTATAAGTACTATTATACCTAATCCTATTACTAATAGTAATACTTTTATTAGTACTAGAGAAAGAGCTAGATAAGAGTATACTTCTCTAGTATATAATATATGTTTAAGCTAGTATAGTTTACCTATATATTTAGTATTTTATATCTTAGTGTAAGCGTAGGCGAGCGCCTAAGATAGTAGAAGTAATATACTAATAGTACTAATAATAGCTTATAAATAAAAGAAAGAAAGTTATTTACTACTATAGTTAGGCGTTATATAAAGAGTTAGTAAAAAAGCTCTACTACGCCTATTATTATACTAATACTATTAACTAGGTAGAGTAGCTCTAAAAGTAGCTTAAGAATAGAGGGCTAATAGTAGCTATATTAGCGCTAGGTATAGACGTAAATTTTTCTAGTATTATATTTATCCTATATAGGTATATCCTTACTATATAAATACCTAGAAAGATGCCGCTAGGGGGCATTTAGATGCTACGCTTATTAGTTTAGCTACGCCTTAGTAGAGGGGGATATTAAGGCGTAATAGAACGCATCTAGGCGTAATAACCCTATAGCCTTTATAACCTTCCTATATAAACGCGCACCTAGCCCTAGTAACCCTACTTACCTACGTCTATATTTACGCGGCTGCCTAAGCGCGATAGCGTGCTAGTATACTACTAGCATAGCTACG
The DNA here is from genome assembly GCA_010405425.1 of Lentithecium fluviatile CBS 122367. Lineage (NCBI taxonomy): Eukaryota > Fungi > Ascomycota > Dothideomycetes > Pleosporales > Lentitheciaceae > Lentithecium > Lentithecium fluviatile. The sequence goes on along the minus strand of MU005594.1, from coordinate 10,377 downwards.
CTATCTATAGCCTTAATAAGTACCTAAAGTAATACTATAGCATGCCTGCTACTAAGTAAAGGGCGCAGCTTACCTTATATAAGAACGTCGCGCTTCTTCTGCTAGTAGAAGTCCCCTTACTAGAGCTATATAGGCGTTTAATTAATAAGCTAGAACCTACGTAGAATAGCTTTACGTACTGCAGCGGCACCTGCAGCTTTATAAGTACTAGTTATAGGTAAATATAGAAGTATATTAACTAGTAGTATAGCGTTAAGCTATTCTACTAGCTATCTACCTCTACTATCTTATACTAGAACTACGCAGCGCAGCTCTAGAAGCCTATTAAGGTATAGATCTTCCTCTATAAGCGTTACTATATCTAATACTTTATTATATAGAAGCTAAAGAAAGGGTAGGAGCAAGAGATAAAGTAAGACCTAGAGAAAGAGTAGAAATAGAAAGATAAAGGGCTGCTACTACTATAAGAGTAGTAAGAGTAGTAAGAGTAGTAAGAGTAGTAAGAGTAGTAAGAGTAGTAAGAGTAGTAAAAGTAGAAGAAGTAGAAGAATAGCTACTAGTAGAGGCTCTCCCACCTCTTATATAGATAGAAGGACTTAAAGCGTAAGAATAGTAAGGTAGTTAAGCGTATAGCTAAGGAGGCATTAGCTAAGAACTGTATAGGCTAGTTTAAGTAGACACGCTAGGTTAAGAACCTATAAGCCTATCTAGACTAGAAGCTAGTCTTATACGCTGTATAGCTACCTAGTAATAATAAGCTAGAGCTAAAGTAAGTTACGCTTCCTACGCATAAGGCTACTAGCTTATTATATAATAGCGTAGAATAGAGTAATAACCCTTATAGTAAAGTCTTAGGTTATAATAGGCTCTATAAGATAATACTTTAGACTATTCTAATAAGTCTGCAACTAACTCTAGCGTATAGCATTACTAGAGATAGTATAAAACCGCGATTAGCTAGATTAAGTTAGCTCCTAATACGTGCAGAGATCGTGTATATAAGATTTATCTAAATCTAAAACTAGGCGAGAATAGTATAAATCTATTCTTTATAGTTATATATCTGCTCTGTAAGACGTTACTCTTATTTTATAGCGCGAATATAATAAGTAGTTAACTAGTTGCTATATATAAGAAATAGCCCCTAGCTAAAGTTAGTAGATCTAGGCGAAGCGTTAAGACTAAGCTAATTATAGGAAATATTATTAAGTACTTAATACGTACTCTTAATAGTCTCTTTATTAGAACTAATTCTAGTAAATTATTAAAAGGATATTTTTTATACTAATAAACGGTTAATAGTTAGAAAAGCTAGATACTTAGAGGAATAGCTATTAAATATAGCCTTAATAGCATTACTATGCATTCGCTTAATAGCATCTATAAGAAGGCTAGTAGATATAGCCTGCCTAACGCTATCTAAATTAGTTATACCTAGTTATAAGATATTATCCTCTAACTATAATAGTATATAAAATTATATATTAACTATATTAGTCTAGTATAGACATGTCTTTATAAATAATATAAGACGCGATTATTAGAGTATAATATATAGTAGCGTATCTAGCTACCTTATTACGTTTACAGTCTATAAAATTAATATTATTATATATTATAATAAACCACGCGACGTGTAAGAGCTTCTTAATCTCTACCTACTACTAATATTAGCATCTAGATAGCCTAGAAGTTACTAGAAGTTACTAGAAGTTACTAAAAGTTACTAGAAGTTACTAGAAGTTACTAGAAGCTATAAGGAGTTGCTAGAACTTAATAAAAGTATATAGAATACTAGAAATAAAATACTTATAGTAGCGTACGCCTTAAGGCGATTTATTATCTAATTTGCATTATAATATAAATAATAGAGACCTAATCTAGATAGTACCTCTAAAACGCGATAAAGAACCCTAGATTCTAGAAGATATATATCTAGATAGAATGTAAGTATATTTAAAGTATTTTATAACTATAAGAAGAACACTATTAAATTTACTATAAAGATACGCTTATCTAAACTACTAGTCTTATCTTATCCTATATATAACGCGCAAGAGGCGCGTATATTAGCTATTATACAGCGAATAAAGTTATACTACGCTAGGGTATTAACCTTAATATTCTAAATAGCTATAGCGTAATTAATCTGCTTAAGATCTATAGTAACGTTAAACTATCTAAAAGATAATAGTCTTATTAGCTGTATAAGCTCCGCCTAGTAAGCGCCTTATAGATCTATAGAAGAATAAAAGCTATACGTAGTAATAATATTTATATTAGTAGTAAGCTATCTCTAACGCGTAGACAGCTTATAATATATCTAGTAGCCTACCTAAATGTTCTCTCTATCTAGGCTAACCTACGTAAATATAAAGTCTTTAAAAATTTACTATACTGCCTATAACGTTTCTATTATAGCGTCTAGTTTCTTCTTTAGTATTATATAGGCGTTTTAGTATTAGCGTAGATATCTAGTAATACTCTTACTACTATTCTCTATAGCGTTATTATAATTATATATATTATCTTTAGAGTCTTCTAGTCTATTAATTAAAGGCAAGGGGCTAGACAGCTTATATGCGACTCTAGATAAGTAATATAAAGGCGAAGAAGAAGGTATAATAGTAGTAGGGGGGCTTATTAGAGGGCTGCTAAATATATACTCTTAGGTAGCAGATAGCAATTAGAGCGGGCTTTATCACGAGGACGCAACGAGTAGGCCTTTAGTTCTTACGGCGAAGACTAATTAATTACTACGTGCAATATCTAGGTAAATATAAGACGTTGTGTACAGAACAGAAATAGCGAAATAGGTGCGAAGCAGAAATACTTAGGGGGGTAGTCTATGCTTCTAGTGCGCAGACTAACTACTAGTTAGG
>MU005593.1:477661-663848 GCA_010405425.1 Lentithecium fluviatile CBS 122367 | reverse complement strand
ACTGCTAGTTAGGGTAAAGTTTAGAGAATAGTTCTAGGCGTACTAATAATAGTACGAATAGGACTTAGTAGTGTTAGGGGATCTAGGGAGGATACCGTAACAACCTTAATAATTTAGTTCTAGAGTAGATTATAGAACTAGAAGGTAATAAGAACCTTACTAGAAAAAATAAAAAAGGGTAGAATAGCCTATTCTTTTATATTAACTTTCTAGATATTTATAATCTATCTCTAGTTCTCTAGCTATACCCTTTTTACGCTATTCTTCTTAGAGCCTATAAAGACTATCTAGCTATAGATAATCCTTTTTATAAAGCCTATTTTATTAAAGTTATATATATCTTTATTTATAATACTATACTTTATATTTATATTTATAACTAGCTTAAACTAGAGCATTATAACGCGTAGATCTTTATTAAGAGCTTTATAGTAATTATATAGATAGCTTCTTTAAAGCTTAATCTTAGATATACGCGTTTTAAAGTTATCTACCTAATACTTACTAATAGGCTGTTAAGATCCAAGAATGTAGAACAAAGGGCGAAAAGGATAGAATAATAGCGAGGGAGCGAGGCAGCCTCGTATTACCTGCAACTAAGGTTACGTAATAAGACTACCATCCCGCTAAGCAAAGATATTCCGCTAAGTAAGGGATAGCTAACTATTATTAGATAGCTTAACTATTCTATACCTCGCAGATGGCAGGCCTATAAAAAAAATAGCACTATTATATATAGAAACTCTAGGAATATTTATAATTCCTAGTGTTTAACTTATTTTATTAATCTATTATTTAGATTCTAGTAAGTATTATTAATTTAACTATTTTATAACTTTAATACTAACTACTCTATTACTTACTTACGTAATTAATAACCTCTTCCTTCTATTATTACTTCTACCTAAGAACTAACTTACCCCTTTAGGATTAGCTACCCTATAGAAACGTAATATAGACTCTCTACTATACTCTATAAGTAGATTATTAGCTCTATCTTAGTATAGCTAAAATATAGCTAACCTACTCTATTACTTATACTAGTTATACGTAACTATAGTGCCTATAATAGTAAAAACTAAGCTAGTCCTTATAGCTATAAAAAAAATAGATATATAGTTATAGAGATATATTAATAGGAAATATTTTATTATAATAGGTGGCTAGTGTTTTAGTGTTCTGCTTAGTTATTAAAAGTGTTCCGTTTTTTCGATAGGGCCCGCGTTATTTTCCTGGATTAGTCATCGCATTTGCATTTTCGCAACTTCGGCAACAATACCCATACTCATCAGCAATTTAGATCGATCTCATCGCTGCTCCGGTATTACTTGTTGCTCTATGATCATATATGTATCGCTCCTCAATTGTGGGTATCATGCTTTGTTTCCAATTCCCCGCCTCATCCTTTCATTCTAAAGGCCTCCTCAGTAACCTGATGAACTCCCACCTGCACCACTACCTCTGCCACTCGCTCCAGCTGCCGAACCCGAACTCTCCCCATGTGTATCTCTACCCTCCTCCCACCTCCTCCGATGCTGCTCCTCTGCCAAGCTCTGCTTCTTGACATATTCCATGACAATATCCTCCTCCGTCTTCTGCTTCTCCAATTGCTCCATCCTCTCCTTCTCCGCTCTCTCGCTCTCCTTGATCGCCTTGCGAATCGCTTCCTCTTCGTCTTCTCCGCCATGGGCAGGCGGAGCCGCGGCTGCCGCTTTTTCACTTTCTTCGATGGCCTTGCGTAGCGCTTCTTCCTCGGCTTCGGTCTGTGTTGTGCCTACTGCTTTGCTCTCTTCAATCGCCTTGCGTAACGCTTCTTCTTCGCCTCCAGCGTCGACAAATTCATGCGCACCAGCAACGGTCTTGTAGTATTCGCCGCGCGACGACGTCTGGTGTAGGTGTGCGAGCTCCTTAGACTCTGCAATGATACGCTGGTATTCTTCATCATCTTCGTAGTCTGACGAATCCCACTCAGAGTCCGATCCATGCTCGCGGTGAGGACGCCGACGTGCAGTATTGTCAAGAAGCGATTGCCGAAGCGTCTCTTCTAACATCTTTTGTTCCTCTTCCGACACTCCAGCGCGTTGTGCTTCCTCGAGACTAGCATTCATAGCGCGCTTCAGCATCTCTTCCTCATCTTCTCCCTCTTCCGGCTCGCGCTGTAATTCGATCATGGACGCGCGAATTGCGCGTGAAATGAGCTCATCCTCTCGTGGATCACCACGGGAGGTTTCGGCTACGGACCCTGCGATTACTTCCTCCATTTGGCGAAGCTGCGCCTTCTCCTCTGCGGCGGTTGGAGCGCCACCGGTATTCGAACCCGGGCCTGAGTATAGAGGATGTGGCTGTGGATAGGTGTTGGCATGCTGCAGGGGGTGATTTGACAACGCTCCTGGTTCTCTCGACGTTGTGGGTGCTTCGGAAACCAATGATAATGTCGATTGGCTGCTATTAGCCACACCGGATGGGATCGACGAGGTAGTGTCCGCGCGCTTGAATCTGCCACCGAAGCGTTCGCGTTTCTTCTTCCGCCTTTCTGCCATCATGGTGTGTAACGATTCGAAAGTCTCCTCGCCAGGATTCTTCTTCTTCTTGACATTCAAGCGAATGCACTTCCATCTGCTGATGATGTCTGCTCGCTCGTCTGGGGTGATGGTTGAAGCTTCTTCGTACCCTTGCGAGATGCGAGCGGCGATAACATAGTTCTGGACGGCGTTGCCTTTCTCCTTCTGCATCTCCTGGTAGAGGCCTTTCATGGCATAGGCGGGAATAGAGAACGCGCCACCCATCACGCGCCATGGCACATTGAAGATGCCTCGCCCAACTCCTTTTACGAAGCCCACTCCGCCCTCTTTCTTTGCACCCTTGTAGGGATCGGTAACAAGGCCTGCGATGCCGTCATAAAGACCGAAGCCAAATTCCTGTTGACACCATGTCAATATCGCATCACAACGAAGAATCAGAATACCATACCTTGGCAGCAGTCTTCAAGCCGCTCTGCAGGTCAGTGACCTTGTCAACCTGCCTGACGTCGGAGCCTAGCAGCTTAGGAACATTGTGAAACCCTTTTGCAACATTCAAGGAGAAGTCCATGGGTGACTTGAATCCTGCACCAACAATCCTGCCGATACCTTTCCCGGTGCCAATCATGGAGTCTTGATTCATGTCGCTGAACTTCTCCGAGAATGTCTTCCCTGAGGTAGCCGTGCCTGCATTGGACTGCAGCTCAGCAGCTGATATAGACTGGGCACGATCATGGCTAGGCCGTCCATGGGGGCTGCAAAAGCGATTGCGCCGATCTCGGGACGGTGACCGTGAACCTGAAGCTGCCATTGCCTGCGCCATAAACTCCGACCTATGACTCGGGGTAGCAGGGCTGGTAGGTCTTGATGCACCGGAGAGGTCGGTTGAGCTCCTGTTTCGCATTTCGATATTGCCTAGAGCATTGATGCCGGGAAGTGTAGTGGCGCTGCTAGTGGCCGACACTTGAACGCTGCTCGTTCCCTGTGATTCTGCTGGTGGGCTTGTTCTAACCGATTCCGAGGCCGACTCGCCTTCTGGCTGCCTAGCCTTCTCTTTTCCTTTTTTAGAATCGGGGTGAATGTTGAGTAGTTTCAAAGTCTCGATCGGAAAGTCTGCCACTCCCATCATCATCTGTGTTGCTGTGCCCAAAAGCGCAGAAGCAGCACCAGAAAAGGGATCTATGGGACCATCGTCCGGTACGTAATCCCGTGGACGGAACCTGCTTGGTTAACACAGATCACGGGAGAGGGCTACAGGACATACAGTTTGAGCTCCGAGAAGTTGAGCTCGCCTTCCTGAGCAAGAACAGTCGCAGCTTTGGCACTGAGCACAACCTGCGTGCGCTTTACTCGCCATACAGCTGAGTGTTTCGGTGCAACAGCGCATCTAAGCTCATCCACATTTAGCATCTGATGGAAGGATTGCGCGCCATTCTGGCTGCCCTGCTCCCGACTAATCTTATCGGCAAGTACTTTCGCCTTCTCAAGGGACTCGGGCTTGAGAGCTTCCTGGATCGCATTGGCCAGCTTTTCCGCCGTTAGTTCTCGGTACGGAACCGGTTCTGGGCCAGCTCCAGCTCTTGCAGTCATCTGACCCCAGAAGGGCTGATCTCCAAAGAATGGCACGACGACCGTAGGTCTACCCGCAGCAATACCGGCAGCGGTCGTACCAGCGCCGCCGTGATGGACAACCGCTGAAACCTGCTTGAACAGCCAATCGTGAGGGCAGTTGCCAAGCATGAATACACCTTCAGGAACACCCAGCTCGTCCCCTCCGAGGCCACCCCATCCCTTGGAGACAAGGGCGCGTCGGCCAGTCATCTGAACAGCCTCGAAGATCAGCTTCGTCATCGCATTGGGGTCATCAACGACAATGGATCCAAATCCGATGTACACGGGCGGTTCTCCAGCAGCCAGAAACGCAGCAAGATCCGGTGCGGGAATGTAATTTTGCGCGAGGTCAAGGAAATAAAAACCGGCAATTTGGATGTGATTACCCCAATCCTTGGGCTGGGGAATCAATGCAGGGGACCTTCTCGAAATGTTAGGCAAGTCGCGTACATTCAGCGATGGACTTACCAGCAGTAGGTCCAGGGAATCCTCAATCTTGCCAGCATAGCAGGAGCCCATATCATACTGATTGGGTCCAGGCTAAGGGCGTCTTTCCGGAATTTGTTGATCAGGTCGCCCAAGCCCTGCCACGTCAACATATCCACGAGAATGTAGGACATGAAGTTCGTTATTGTCGGATCAGCGTTCGAAGATTGGACATTCGCTAGCGGGTGGGGGAATTGTTGGGTAGGAGACCATGGCATGCTGGCGGAGTTAGTTCCGGACTGGTAGACATATGGTCCAACTTACGTGAACATCATGTGGAGTGGTATCCCAAGCTTCTCAGCAATGTGGAGATGGCCGAAACTTGGCGGGTTCGCGATAATGGCATCAGCAATGAAAGGCTTCTTGAGCGCCTCTGGCAGCTCTTCCTCTACGCCCATCCACTCTTCCACTGTCTGCTTCAGTGGGTCCACGCCAAGGCCGTTGCCTGTCTCGATGCAAGACCGCCACGTCCCGCGCAGAATCTCGGCTATGCCCTTTCTCCTCTTGCCCACGTCTCCGCTGCGCAGCGTGTCGAAACCAGGCATCAAGCCCGGATTCTTGACCATGTAAGCCATGAGCTCGGCGGGATCCCCGCCAATGCTGAAGAATTCCAGCCCATTCTCCGTGACAAAGTCCTTGAATGTTGGATGGGTCGCCAGTCGTACGCGGTGCCCATAGGTCTCCTTCAGCACCTTGCCCAGCGCCACGAATGGCTGCACGTCACCTCTCGATCCGACCACTTGTATGACAACATTGAGCGCCGGCGGGGGTTCTTGTCCGGGTGCACCACCAAGGAATTCGGGAACGTAGGGCGGCGGCGGGGCGGGTTGCTCCCGGATCTGTGTGAGCTGCCGTTGCAGCTGAGGACCGATCAGCTGGGAGAGCGCGCGACTCTTCTGGCTGATGCGAATGTTGACTCGACCATCGGCGCCGACAGTCGCATTTGCGCCTAGGTGGTTGTTGTCGTCGGAGATGGTACCGGGGATCTCAGAGTAGGCGGGGAGGGGTTCGTCCGGATGGGCGGCAGCAGAGTCGTCGATCTGACCAGTGTTGAAGCCATAGTGTTCATGCACCGGTTCTCTATTTATCGCGTTAGGAAGCCCTGCCTCCTCTCGGGGCATATACGCACACTGGCGGCGGGACGTGCTGGGCATCTGAAGGCCGGTAGGAGCTCGCATAGCCAGAGCCCTCCGGCTTGTTGACCCGCGGCCTTTCCGATGCTTCGTTGCTCTCCTGTGGTCCATTACCCTGCGACGAGGCATCTGGCGCGTCTCCAGGCAACTCAGCTACCACGGCGTCCGCGTACGGCGGCGGCTGTTGTGGGGGCGGGGTGTCGTCGCGACGCGCATTTGGATCGGAGGGGTCTTGGGAGTTCGTCATAGTGTAGCAAGATCAAAAACAGGGTATCATGGAGAATAAAATGTAGCATGAAGAAACCTAGGACTTGAAGGTAAATGAGGCGAGAGCTGAGATTAAAAGAATTCACGGAAGCTGTGTAGCTTCATATTGGATCCTGCGGGCGGCACGGTTGGAGCACTGACGTTGTAAGGCGTCTTGCGTCGGTGTGCAGTGCGGGTAACAAGGCCTAGCGTATTCATATCGCGGCACATCTGTAACACGATTCGCCGGCTCGGTCAATGTTATGGCTGACAAGCATGTTAACCAAGCAGACTGCGTCATCACCCTGGTTCGTGTCCTTGATCGTGCCTTGTCCTTGCGAAGTGTTTGAGAGTGCAAATGCACGTCGCATCGCCTCTTGCCCTTTCCACTCATATTGAATCTGTGTTAGTATTCACGAAGCGAGCCTCGCGCCATCGGCCGATCGAGCGCTGCACGGCCACGGCGTCTAGATGTCGCGTCTGGACACTAAATTTAGACCCCAGAGTTTACTATTAAATTCGTTAACCCGCCAGGGCGTACTCCAGATGTCGTTTGCGTGTATCAATTCAATATCGACAAACATTAGGTAACTAAGACGATTCACATGACGAGCGCATCGAGTTTGGAGAAGAATATAATTGAATAACTGCTGCAGAAAGCTTCTGCCTAGAAGCACTCCTTAGCCCTTCGCAAGCCATGCCGTAAATGGCCGTTAGAGGACGGCTGAATGGGTCTTTTCCACGTCATGGATACCGTCCTGATGGGCGCGGAACCTTCTTCCCATGCGATGCCATCGACCTCAAATAACCCTTATTCGCAAGACTGTTCGCTACGCGCCGGTGTTCCAGCGTCTGTCGTCTTCACCTGCTGCCCACATCAGTCGTCTTCTTACAACCGATACGAGTAACGACTCACCACATATGGGGCCAAACCGTTGGTCCCTCCCAAGTCGCATTTCCCTTCGCACCATCATCCTGCAGTTGGCTCGTATCCCAAGGCCGCTCATGGGGTGACGGCATCTGCTTCGTGACATCGACATCCTTTCCAAGAGAGTGCTTGACCAGCCAGATCAGTTGATTACGGCGGAGGTCTGCGTTGCTGAACTGCATCGTCGCTTTCACCATCTTGTAGGTCTCTGGAAGTGCTGATTGTGCTTGCTCAAAGGTCTGGCCGACGCACGCTTTGCAGTTGAGTGGTGACTTGGTGGTGAATGTCCGAAGCAGGGGCATGGAGAGGGGTTTGAGCCCGGCACTGGCGTTTCGAAGAGCAGGCCGCAACATCCTGGTTGGCAAGCGGTTGGGTCGTCGAGTGGAGTGGGAATTTCAATGTTGCCTGTGCGGGAGATTGACTGGAAAGAGCTTGGACACTGTCTGTGAGAGCAGAGCGGAGCAATCTGAGGGAGAAGAAGCGGTGAATGAGATGAGGCGGTAGATAGGTAGGTGTGCAAACAGAAGCTCACTGGGGGCAGGTGTCGACAAAGTGTCACGACGGCCCTCACCTGCCCTGACGATGCACCGTGCTGGCAGGTACCGGCAGTTATCGGGCTATCAAATTACCAGGCGCAACGACCCGTTCGTCGGTCTGCAGTGTGATGCTTTCCTACCTCACGCCGATTCTATCCATGTCTCCCTGCATCATTACTGCTCATGACAGCAACTTGCTAGCCTATAGCCATCCTCTGCTGTCGAATGCCGACCACATGAGGACTCAACGTCCTGAACACCATCTCATTCACACAAGAGGACATCGAGCTCGGGAACCTACTGTCTGAGCATGACAGCCAATCATGAAGTGATTGTTGTCATCGAGCGTGTTGGGCAGGCAACGTCGTGAGGCTCAATGCTATTCCCAACATGGTTAGCGCACTGATCCCTGCACTGATCCCAATGTGCAGGTGCCAAAGCTTGAGCTCCCAGCCATCGTCACCAGCCTCTCATTTCTCTGCCTGCCGTTGACCGTGTGCCTTCTTGTCCGTCTCGTCTAGCTCTGACTCAGCTCAGCTCATGATGATCTGAAATCTCCTTGTTGGCGCGACCGCGTTTCTGCACAAATATCGACATGCCCACCGTACCTTAAGTGCCGCCATTCATACTGCCTCGTATACTGCTATTTTTTAGGCTCACCATGAGCAAACATTTCTTCTTGGGAAGTCTGCTGCTAGCTTTGGCAGCAGCTTGGAACACTGATGGTAATCCCTAGCCCCACTGTTCGGGGCAGCATCGTGACTCTGACAACCGCCCAGTACATAACCAAATCGGCTTCATGGCCGAACAATTCCTAGAGCCCTCCACCATATCCATCCTTCAACAAATCCTCGAACCCCAATACAACGGTTCCATCGGCCGAGCTGCCGCCTGGGCCGATGGCTATGCGCATACAGACAAAGGCCGCTTCAGCTACCAATGGCACTGGATTGATTCGCACGACTATCCCCCTCAACGTTGCGACCTCGACTATACACGAGACTGTGCTGAGGGAGGCTGCGTGGTGTCGGCTATTGCGAATCAGACGGAAATACTGAGGGGCTGCGTGGAGAAGGTGAAGACTGGATTGTTGAGTGGAGGGAAGAATGTGACGTGTTCCTATGCGCTGAAGTGGGTATCGCATTTCTTGGGTGATATTGCGCAGCCGCTGCATGCGTCGGGGCGCGCTGCGGGTGGTAACTTCTACAAAGTGAAGTTTGGGAATGTTTCGACGGAGCTCCACGCCGTGAGTACTACCGCTCCTGGCTCACTAATGTGTACTAATCTCAGTAGGTGTGGGACGGTTGTATCCCCTACACAGCGGCGAATGTCTCCAAGCCCTTCTCAAACCAAGCCATCGCCCCATTCTTCGAAGGCCTTGTATCACGCATTCGAAAGGATCAATTCTATAGTGCACCATACATGTGGCTTACATGCAGCGATCCATCCACACCGGTTGAATGCGCAACCAGATGGGCTCGTGAGAGCAATAGATGGACCTGTGACTACGTTTACAGCCGGGTGAACAACACCACGGATCTGGCCGAAGATGGTTACGCTGCAGGTGGCGTTCCTGTCGTGGAACTTCAGATCAGCAAGGCGGCTCTGAGACTGGCGACATGGCTCAACAAGCTTGTTGGGAATGTTAGGGGAGCGGAGGGGAATGAATATAGTGCAGATCAACAAGTGGTTCTAGAGAAAAGATAGATCGAAGAAGTTCTTGTCGAAACTATCAGCATACAAACATTGAGCAACGCTTACAAGTGGTGCCGCAAACGCACATCTTCCGAAACCATCAAGTCGACGTAACAAGCAACAGGTCACTTTTAGCGGCGCGTCCGCGGAACGCCACCGCGCGGAACACTTGGGCGGAACCCCACATCGTACAAGGGTAGCTCCGCCGGCATCTCAGAGCTCACCTCCCCACATACCAAATATATGAACAATGCAATATCCTAAGATGCATCTCACGATGTCCTCAGCCTTACGCCCCTCCCTCCGTACTTTCAAAGGACTCCAGCAGCTTCCTTTGAACCGTGCACCATGATGTTCGACGATCTCCAGGACAGAATCACTCCAAAGGTTCGTGTGGCCCCACATGCCATTGCAACAATTCAGACTTCTCCAAACCCCAGCAACGTCTTTGAAAATCATTTCAAGACCATTGAAACGAGCAATCCACTAACACAGTCCTCACAGAACCCCTCCCGCGAAACCTCCCCCGCCCGCGGCACCTCCCTCCCCCAAGAAGCTGCCATTCCACCTCTTCGCAAAACCCTCCACGAATGGCAAAAAGAGCAAAACATCGACCGCGATGCGCAGATCAAAATCACCCGCCTGGTGCATATGCGCTACCAGCACACCGACCTAGCCCAAATCACAACCTTCCTGCGCGACTTCGGCATGAGCGTGGCGCAGAAGGCAGAGGGGAAGAGATGGTTCAGCGGATATGGGGCGGATCAGTACGTGTATTATGCGCAGGAGGGAGAGGAGAAGAAGTTCCTTGGGGGGACGTTTGAGGTGGAGAGTTTTGCGGAGTTGGAGAAGTATGTTGCGATTCACAGCTATACCCTGTTTATGGGATTGTGGGAAGCCGCGACTGACACTGTGATAGAGCAGCCAAACACTCAGGCGCAACCCCTATAACTGAACTCACCGACGCCCCCGGCGGCGGCCACATGGTCACACTTATCGACCCTGAATCCTTCCCCATCAACCTCATCCACGGGCAAACACCCAAGCCCACGGGCCCCATGCCCGAAATCCTGACGACAAACTACGAGGTCGAGAAGCCGCGGGTTGCGAAATTCCAGCGGTTCAAGCCGGGCCCCGCAGCGGTGCATAAACTAGGGCATTATGGGCTGTGTGTAAAGGATTTTGGAGAGCAGATGGAGTGGTATACGCGCACGTTCAACTTTTCGCCTACGGATTTCCTTTACGTGGATACCGAGGATGGAAAGAAGGATGTCGCAGCCTTCCTTCACATCGATATCGGACAAGAGTACACAGATCATCACACATTTTTCATGTCGACAAATCCAACCTCGCATGTACACCATTGCTCATTCGAAGTCCACGGTAAGTCTCTCCCCTCTCCCTCCTTTCCCCTCAACCCCATTAACCCCACCAGACTTTGACTCCCAAAACCTCGGCCACGAATGGCTAGTCTCCAAGTCCTACAAGCCTGTGTGGGGTGTCGGGCGACACATCCTCGGCTCCCAGCTCTTCGACTACTGGTGGGATACGAGCGGATTCATGGTCGAGCACTACGCGGATGGGGATTTGGTGAATGAGGACACGCCGGTGGGGTGGGGTGCTGCTGGGGATGAGAGCTTGGCGGTCTGGGGTCCGGAGGTGCCCTCGTGGTTTTTGGATTGATGTGTTGGACTGGGAATTGTTGTGATAGGTTTGTGTATATCCTGGCTATGTTTGCGTTTGAACGCCGTGGTATCTAGTGGTATTACATCCGGTTGAGTCGACCGGAAAATATCCTCTCATAATACATGGATTTCCAACTCCCAAGCCCAAGTGAAACGCCCGCTAAAATGCTCCAAAAATATAGTCCTCGTAGTGCTCCTGCGTCCGCAGCGCTGGCAACATACACCACACCCCTCACTCAGGCTTCTTCCCAATCCCCGTCAGCACCCTAACCCCCCAATGCACCCACCCCTCCCTCACACGCCCCAACCTCCACTCCAACTCCTCAACCCTCGCCTCGACCCCCTCAACATGCCTCTCCAACTCCCTGACTCCATCCTCCACATCATCAACCTTACTCCTCAAGCTGCCAATCTCATACTCCAACTTATCGCTCAGCGTGCCTAGCTCTCTAACCGCTTCCTGCAACACGCCCCGACTCCCACTCACAATCTCGTGCGCGTCCTCCCTAAGGCTTTGGTAGGATTCAAGGGCGGGATAGTACAGCGTTTCGAGTTGCAATGTGTCCGCTTCGGCCGCGGCATCGAGGTCGGTGATTGTGGATAGGCGGTTGTCGACCCATGCAGCGTCCAGCGCGGACAGCAGCGCCAATTTATGCCGGAGCCGCTTCGCCTCCTCCGAGATGAGATTTTGGTGCGCAAAGGCGGCGTAGAGGGAGGTCAAATCGGCGTCTTCGGGGGCAGGGGTGATAAGAGGGTCCCAGCGGAGAACGCTTTCTTCTGCAATGCTGAAGGAGAGGTGGCGGGGCCACCAATTGTCGTCGCGGTTGTTTTGGTGGTAGGGGGATAGTTGGTCGACGCTCTGGGTGCGGCGGAGCAGAGGAGGGATTTCGTGAGTTTCGTCAGGAAGTTTATTGTGAGGGTCTATGCCGCGGAATACAGAGCCTGCGATGGAGGATTCCACTGTTGAGGGATGGGTGTAGTCTGTCTCGTAATCTTCTGGATACGAAGGCTTGCATGTACCGACAGAGTCTCTTTGCCCGTCTAGCTGTGGGCGCGCTAGTTTCTCTTCTGTGAGAATGCTAGAGGATTCTCGGGGTGTCTGAGTCAGAACTTTGGTAAAGGCAGGCTCAGATGAGCGTGCCGGGGAGAAAACATCGCGTTGAGGGTCGCGACTTGACTTTTGGCTCGACAGGGCTTCTTTCGACGAGGCACATTGTGTGTTGGGATCCCCAGGAGACCATAAGTCAGACCTTGCGTGCTGCAGCGGGCTCCGAACACCCTCGTCTCGAGATGACTTCGGCTGATGGTTTCGTCGACCGACCACGTCCTTGATACGATTGAAGCCACTTCCGGACTCGATTTTCTCCGTTGCTCTCTTGATGACCGCACGTTTTGACGTAGGGTCCCTTTCTTTGTCCATTCCGTCCACAGTGGCGATTGCATCAGGACGTTTCCCCGAATCCATGCTTTCACGCATTGTTATGCCGTGACCGTCGTGCGTAGATTCCCTCTTAATCAATTCGGCGATATGGGTAGGCTGGTGCTTGTCTGGCGATTTCGATCGGTCCTCTCTCGGCAGCCGGCTGAACATGTCGACCGTGTTTGTCTTTCTCGGTTTCCCGTACCACAACCATTTCGCCCGCTCTCCGGAAATGAGCTCCACGAAGCGATCGATGTCAACAGTCTCGATATCTGCGATACCGGCCTTCTCTCCGGCGCCGACCATTCCCATCATCATTTCACCGCCTTTGCCTCCTAGCTCGGCCATGGTGGTCTTGAAAGCACGCGGCACTGCCCAGCTTTCTTTATTGGCAGCCTTTGCAGTCGCTCTTCGTAGTCGCTCCAACGTCTGTCGGTCCAGCTGGCGCGTCCTATGTATTCTTTGCGTCTTCTGGAAATGGTAGATGGCCCGCTTAGTGCTCTCGATGTCGAAGACGTCCTTGGAGATCGGGGCATTGTACGCGCTCAGCCTGTTTCTCGCGCCCATCAACATGCCCAGCAGCGCGGCGACGGTAGTAGGGCCCAGGATGCCATCGTGGGGTTCGATTGTATAGTACTCGGCGCCAAATTCGATCCACCAGTCGCCGATAGCCCTTTCAGTGACATCGCAGAAGAGGCCATCTGCATATTCGACTTTAAGCTTGCCAAACAGCACCAGAGCCACCTGACATAGCTTCACTAGCTCAACGACGGCACTGTTGAGCGGAATCTTGTCGCTCGTCCGATACAGCTGGTGAAATTTGGCCTGCGTTGCGCTGCTGGGGGGTGCCAGCTTAATCCCCAGACGACCCGAGCAACCCAATCTTTTCAAGTTCTCATTCACCCAGAACAGCTCCCGGTGCTTCTTCATATCGCCTTCTGGTATAGGGATGATGGTCAACGATGACGGGAAGCCGTTCAGGTTCGTAATCATCAGCGTCCCCAAGCTGGTCTCTTTCCGTCTCGCGTGGAATTCGTTCAACGACTTGAAGTATGTCCTCATCTTGGGCGACCACTCGGCCTCGTCTTTCGGCACGCCAATCACGGAAGCCCATACTGTGTCCTTGGGATCGCCGGTATACGTGGTTATGATAAACGTCGGATGTTCCCGCGAGCAGGCCCATTGCTCAACGAGGTATATCTCGTAGCCTTCCAGCTTCAGGCGCCGAGCCAAGACGGTGGTTGAGGCATCTTCCTCAAGGTATCGGAAGGCGACATGGTCGGTCAACACGAAGCGCTGGTGGGTCGCGGAGGTGGGCGATTTGACGGCTTGTTCGTTCGAGGAGGTCGTGTGCGCGGTATCGACGGCGGGCGACTTCATCTGTTCGGTGCGGGAGGTGAGGGAGGACCTGGTCTCCAGCGAGGTCGCCGTCTGCAGTCGTGGAATGCGCTTGCGGAGCTCCTTCTCGGAGTCGCGAGGCGAGGCGAGAGGCAGGTTGTAGGACATGGCGGGAACGCGTAGCTGAAACAAAGAGACGGAATTTTATTGCTCGATTAAACGATATGCATAGGCCTCTGCTTTCATGGTGCTTGTGCAGCCTGGTGGATAAGGGTCCGACTGCCCGCAGGCCAGCGAGCAGCGGACGGTGGGTTGCAACGTGGGGAGCGTCTCCGCGGTCTACGCATGTTTCCAGGCGAGAGCTATCACAAAGGCATCTGCGGACGACAGAATTGCATTGCAGGCGGTGGAAGCTCGGGTGCGCGGCGGGCGGAGCTCTCGCCTTGTTGGCTCTGCTCTGCTTCTGCGCAGGTGCTTGCCGGCTTCCCCCACACGTCATTCGCGCCAACCACCCCTGCTCCGATCCCCGAGCTAAACACCAACCCCATCACGCCAGAGCATCTGCCCTCTGCCCTCTGCCCTCTGCACTCTGCACTCTGCACGAGAATGGCCCTGCTGCACGCGGCGGGCGACCAGCTTGACTACTCACTACCTCCCTCCGCTCGCTGCCGGAATCACCCCTCACCCTTTCACTCATAGCGACACCCGCGGCCCGAGATGGCGCCGCCGCCGAACGGCATGCACGAGCTGCTGGAGCAGTTGGAGACGCTGGAGAAGACCGCAAACCTCTCGGCGAGCATCAACGACGTTCAGAATGCCATAGACCTGCTCACCGCAGCTCGTGCTAAGATCGCAAATGGTATGTGTCCTTATCGCGCGCATGAACGGAGCACAGCTAACCGCTGGCCGGCCAGATCCCCAGACAGCACCCATAACCCTCGCGAAGCTCCAGGGCCCGTTGAGGAGCACGCTAGAGGCCGCGCAGAAGGACATCAAACCCGTATACTCCGGCCTGAACAAGTATGGCCGCGCCCTGGACAAGGTGCGCTTCGCTGGTAGAATCACTCTCAAGGAGATACTGACAGTCTGCGCAGAAGTTCAAGGACAAGCCCCTCCCGCCCACCTCCAATGACGCCCTCTCCTCGCACCCGCAGCTCATCAATCGCGCAATCGCCATGCACCTCCTCCGCGAAGGCGAGTTCGACGTCGCATCCACCTTCATCCGGGAAGCGAGCCAGCACCCCCCACAACCCGAACCCACCCCGAACACACCACACCCTTACAACAACCTCTCATGGGAGAAGAACATGGCTGATGGGACATTCAACTCGGAAACACTGCAGAAGCAGTTCCACGAAATGTACCACATACTGCACGAGCTGCGGCAGGAAAGGAACCTCGGTCCAGCCATCGAGTGGGCGAGAGAACGAAGCGACGTCCTAGAAGCGCGGGGCAGTAATCTGGAATTTGAGCTGTGCCGATTACAATTCGTCTGCCTATTCGTAGGCCACGGTGTAGATGCAGACGACGACGACCTGATGGAGGAGGTACCACTAGGTCCAATGCAAGCATGGGAGTACGCACGACGCGAGTTCGGAGGTTTCCAGAGAAGATATGCCAGAGAAGTACAGCAGCTCATGGGCGCCATGGCGTACTGGCAGAACGTGGTCGGCTCGCCATACCGGAGATACTTTTACAATGATGCAGCGTGGGAGGAAGTGGCGACATCCTTTACGAGAGAGTTCTGCTCATTGCTCGGTTTGAGCGCAGACTCTCCGCTCTATATCGCTGCTACGGCTGGTGCGATTGCGCTGCCGCATCTTCTTAAGCTGCAGAGCATCATGGAGAAGACGCGCACGGAATGGACGACGCAGAATGAATTGCCCGTGAGTTCACCCTCTTCGTCCACCCCAACTCTGTCATTTTCGTAAAGCACGTACTGATTATGATACAGGTCGAAATCCCCCTCCCGCCAGCCTACCACTTCCACTCCATCTTCGTCTGCCCCGTCTCCAAAGAACAGTCCACCGACGCAAACCCCCCGATGATGATGCCCTGTGGCCACGTCATAGCGCAGGAATCTCTGGACCGATTGAGTAAGGGGATACGGTTCAAGTGTCCGTATTGTCCGGGGGAAAGTCACCCGAGAGACGCTGTCAAGGTGTTCTTGTAGTCGGTAACAGGAGGAGAGCGAGAATGGTTGCATTTGCAGGCGCAACGGGAACGGACTGTCTTGGATTTCAATCCGGTTTGGATGGGAGGCGTTTTTGTTGTGTGGGGTTATATATGTCGGTGCTTATCGTTCCCAGTCAAGGGTGGGTGGGGAGCATCCCGCGTCATGTTTTTCACGCCTAGATATAGCATTCATCCTACTCACTCGTCTGCGGAAAGACGTGGCTAAACGCACCCTATCGGGTCTATAGTCATACTCTCCCACTCCATCGCTCACCACCATGTGCATGATGCTAAAGTTGGCTCCACAGAACTGCCACATCAACTCCCGGCATTAATTAAACGAAAAATACAGGATGCCGGCCCAAATCTTCTCCTCTTTACTGGTGCCAACGGTCCAGCCCTCTGCTTAAGATACGGTGCAGGAGAGGCAACGTAGGAATAGCTAGTATTTGCGACAAAGCTCTGAGGAGGCTGATAGTGGCCCCATACAGCACAACCCTCGCCATCCCACACACGCCGTAAACGGATGGAATGTCAGACGACGCTGTTGTATCTGAGCGGTGTGTTACCTTGAACGTTCAACGATGTACTAAAGAAGAGTGGCGTGGTGCTCTGGAGACGCAGACCTGAGCTCGAGCTTGGTACAGCGACACGCATCTTTTCCATGACATGTCGGTCAAACGCATAGTGACCTGTTCCACCCGCGTCGTTACAGTGCGTTGAGCTGATGTCGCGTCGCCTGTGCCACCTACCACCTGGTACATTGGAGACTACCCATCTCCTGGCTGTCCGATCAAGCGTGGAGGCTTCGGCTTATGTATGCAATCCGGTATCATGGGGTGTCAAGTGCAATGGGTTTTGCACAAAACTTGGTGCGATGACTCGACAGCGAACCTGGAGTCCTGACCTCAAGAAGTCGGCGCAAGGGATTCACCTCTTGATTAGAGGAACCTGGGGCATCTGATCACGATTTTCGGGTCTAGAGGTGAGTGTGCGTAGTCTGCACTATCAATCCACAGGATACGATATCTGGGAGACGCTGCACGTGTTGAACCGAATCGTGTTGAAGCGCGGTATCTGATATCAAAAAGCGGTAACCTGGGTTGGTTGAAAGACAAAGTAGAAGTCGATGAGATGGATAGTGGAGGAAGAGACCTTGATTAGATCCAAACGGAAGTAAAGGAGAAAGCAGCGAACAGGAGATTGACAACTAAAGTTCATATCCGTGCCTGCTGTAGCCAGGTTTACCTCCAGCTTATCGGTACCATGAACCAAGGCCCTCAAACTAGCAGCCGCGGCGTATCATGCGGTAAGCAGTGCTGTCTCACATACAGCATGTGGCTCTTCTGTGATCCTACCCACAGAGAGCCTGCTTTGTCCGCCGCGTCACAGACACGCTGTAACCGTATCCGTGGAAAGATCGGATGCAGTTCAGGGTTTGTCCTTGGATCTGCCGGCATGTCCTAGCGAGGGATTCGAAGCGCCGCTGGCCGGCATCAAACCGCCGAAGGGTAGGCATGCAAAACTCGGGTCCAATTCATGTCAACGAGGAAGATAGGGCGATACCAGATCCGTCCAGAAGCGCGTTTACTAGCGGCGAGGGCGAGACAATGGTGAGCATAGCTATTGGTTCGGACGGATACTCGTGACTTTCAAGGGTGGCCAAGCCTAGATCTACCAGCCAATACGGCCGTTGACTGTAGCAGTTGCCAGAAACGCACAGGCAGAGAAAGCTCAGCTGTAAGCGCAATACCGGTATTCGTATCAAGCCGAAAGTCCGGCGCCCAATAGTCTCGAAAAAAGGGTTCAGATTACCTCTTTCCGTGTTGGAAGCTGTGCCGTG
This sequence comes from Lentithecium fluviatile CBS 122367, assembly GCA_010405425.1. Classification (NCBI taxonomy): domain Eukaryota; kingdom Fungi; phylum Ascomycota; class Dothideomycetes; order Pleosporales; family Lentitheciaceae; genus Lentithecium; species Lentithecium fluviatile. The sequence continues at coordinate 646,233 of MU005593.1, read as the reverse complement.
TCGATGAAGCTTGGGTGTAGGACGCCGAGTAGTCGAAGAGGCGACGTCCGACGTGATCCTCGGAGGATGTAACTCGAAGCATACCACCCTTGATAGCAATCCTAGTGACTTGGGATTTAACGTCGTGCGTCTGGAGCTGCACCCGTCGCGTGAGATGGTGTACCTCGCTGACAGTGCCATGGCCCTGGTTATCGGAAGCCTGGTATTTTCGACCCGCAGTCGCCTCCAAAACCAACCGTCGATGCTTGGAAGAAGGCGGCTAGAAGGTTGATAAGACGCCGTCGATGCTCATATCCTGGCCCGCCTTACCAGCTTCCGTGAGGGGTAGGTGGCCACGGGGCGGGGCGGGTTACGCTCGCCAAAACATACGAATGCTGATCCTCTTGAGGCGGATCGCGGGCGCGTTGGCCGCTCCAAGAAGCGACTTATAGAGCGAGGATTTCGAGGGTCTGGAAGAAAGCTGAGAAGCCTGCAGCGTCGCTCATCGCGGCATACGGGCAGCGGAGATAGAGGCTCATCCCCAACCAGGACTGGCTCCATGTGCTCATCTCTGCTCCTGCTCGGGGTTCACGATGATAGCCAAAATTCGACGTTGCAGAGGCGTCGGTTGAGGCTCCCTCTTCGGTTCGCGTGTGGCGTTCCGGGGCACTCCCCGCGGTGCGCTTATCTCTCCAGAACTTGGCACCAACAAACCGTACCCTTTGTATCAAACGCCTCCACCAATAGCGAGGTTGGTGGTCTCTACCACCTGGAGACCGTGATAAGACCGCTGTCAGCGTGCAGGGATGTTGAGGCAAACAGCCCGCTGGGAGGGAATCGCGCGCCAAGTGGACACCAAAGGAGAGGGGCGGCGATGGCCGGCATATCAATTAGCGTACCAATCACCTCCATGTGCAGCAAGTTGCTAGTGGCGGATTAGATCTGAAAAAGGCAGCTGGCAAGGTAGCATCGCGCACAGATCTGCGAGTATCGTCTAGGCCGAACCACGGTGGCACCGGCTCCAAATGTCAGTCGTGTGCCGTTCGGTGGTCGAAATAAATTCTGGGTCAAGACTGTTCGTGTCCGCACCAATTCCCCCTCCTCAATAACCCCCAGGAATTGCCCCTCGTGCCCCATCCTCAACATGGCCGACGTGTCGCGCGAGCACAATAGCTCTCCCATGCCGGGAGTGCAAACCAACCCAGACCCCGCCCTGGACATTGCGCGGGAGCACCACCATTCCCACGTGAACCACAGTGCGTTCGCGGAGAAGGGTCGCAGCGACAATGTCGTCTACACCACAGGAACCACGAACGAGCCAGGCGTAATTCCTCCAGCAATTCACCCCGATGAGCTGCATCGCCGCCATCCCCATGCCGACCACGATATCGAGAAGACTGGCGCCTATTTCGAGACCGAGAAGGGCAGCCTGGACAAGGAGACTCCTCTTTCTGAGGACGCTGAGACCCGGGACGAAGTGCTCAAGAGGCGCCTCAAGGGAGTGTTCACTCTGGTTGTGTTCTGGAGGCGATGGGGCAGGATCATCACCCACGTCTTCTTCGGTGCGCTCATGACTGGGTAAGTAAGAGGTGATAGGTCCCACTTTGTACGCCTGACTAACATCCGCCAGCTGGTGGATCGCAGGTCTCGTTGTGCATCGTCATGACAAGAATTGGGTGATTCCATTCTTGCTGTGGCTCTGCGTCATGCTCCGAATCCTTTTCTTCTACGTCCCAATTACCATCATATCGAGACCAATGCACTTTGTATGGAACAACACTGGTGTAAGGATCACATCTATGATTCCGGAGAAGATGCGCATTCCGCTCGGTGCCGCCCTGTCAATTGCGGTCATCATCGTCGGTGCCTTCGCCAGCGAGGAAAGCCAGAACAACAGCCGTACGAACCGCGCCATCAGCTTGTTCGGTCTGCTCGTTTTTATCTTCTCTTTCTGGATCACCTCCCGCAACAGGAGCAAGATTGTGTGGCACACCGTCATCGTCGGGATGCTCACACAGTTCATCATTGCGCTATTCGTCCTAAGGACCAAGGCCGGATATGACATCTTCGAATTCATCTCCACTCTCGCCCGTCTTTTGCTCGGATTCGCTGACAAAGGTGTCATTTTCTTGACCGCAGCTAGCGTCCCACAGCTCCATTGGTTCTTCACCGGTGTCGTACCGCCGATCATCTTCTTCGTCGCCTTCGTACAGCTCTTGTACTATTGGGGAATTCTTCAGTGGTTCATCGGGAAGTTTGCCGTATTCTTCTTCTGGTCTATGCGCGTCTCTGGCGCGGAAGCTGTCGTCGCGTCCGCCTCACCCTTCATTGGCCAGGGAGAGTCTGCCATGTTGATCAAGCCTTTCGTTGCTCATCTTACCAAGGCCGAAATCCATCAGGTCATGACTTCTGGGTTCGCTACGATTGCCGGAAGTGTGTTGGTTGCCTATATGTAAGTTTTCGTCCGAACTATGTTAGAACAAATGTTGACGTGGTGCAGCGGCATGGGTATCAACCCTCAGGCTCTGATATCCTCGTGTGTGATGAGCATTCCTGCGTCCCTCGCCATCAGCAAACTACGTTATCCGGAAGAGGAGGAAACTCTTACCGCTGGACGCGTCGTCATCCCTGACGATGATGATCACAAGGCTACCAACGCGTTGCACGCTTTTGCCAACGGAGCGTGGCTCGGTATCAAGATCGCTGGCATGATCATTACCACACTGCTTTGCATTATCGCTCTCCTGGCTCTTGTTGACGGTCTCCTCACTTGGTGGGGTCGCTACCTCAACTTGGATGGGGAGTACGATCTCACCCTGGAGCTTATCCTCGGATATGTTTGCTTCCCGATTGCTTTCTTGCTTGGTGTCGGCACCAACAAGGGAGAACTCCTCCTTGTCGGTCGCTTGATTGGTATCAAGGTTATCGCCAACGAATTCGTCGCATTTACCACCCTCCAAGCTAAGGATCTGCCCGAGTCCCCTTACCACAACCTGTCTCCCCGCGCTCGTCTTATCGCCACCTACGCCGTTTGCGGTTTTGGTAATATCGGCTCGCTGGGTACCCAGATCGGTGTGCTCAGTCAGATCTCTCCGGGGCGCAGCGGTGATGTCGCTCGTCTTGCTATGAGTGCTTTGATCTCGGGTGTTGTTTCCACTCTGACGAGCGCCAGTGTCGCTGGTTTGATCATCACTGATCAGGCTCAGTTTTCTTAGATCTTCGGTAGCGTAATACACGTGCCAAACGCAGTGTCATTAACATTTCTGGCATCGCAGTCTAAAATGTATGCGTAGTTAGAGTTTGGTCCCGAATATACCCAGCAGTGAATTCGAACGGGCTTCATGCCTACCTTCACCACATGTTCAATTGCTTGGCTCATGTCTTTCTCGTTATGGTGTCCAGGGGAACGTAATGAGTCGACTTTCACAGTGGTCACATCGTTGTCTCGGGATTTCACTATAAACCCCATCAGGGTCGAGTGCCAAAGGAACACGTCCATCAATTTTGGCGGAAACCATGCGCGGAGGAAAGGTTGTTGAAGGCTTCCACCTTCAATCCGTTGGAGGTTGACCACGCCCTTCGTTAGATGCGCCCTTTTCGGCGGGGCTTCGTCCGCTTTAGGAAATATGTCGTGGCACCTTGCTATCATCACGCCATTCGCATTCAACCTCTCGAGCTACCGAGGTACTCGGACTGCTGGTTTTCATAAATACCATTGTCCAGGCTTGAGATGAGGAATGATATGAGCGAACGGAGTTGAGATATGTTGCTCTGGGTGGGAATCGATCCGTCCGAGGATATCATTGGTCGAGCTCGGGAGTGCATCCATTCCGACTTCAGCCGCAATGAAGAAAAGTCAGTCCCTTGACACACAACATAGGCTCTCATAGTCTCCTCGCTCGCTTGTCGCCGGAGCGCATAATCCACAGCGGCCTCACGTGCTCTGCCACCTGATCTGGAACACACAAGCGACGAAGCCACATGCAGTACAACAGATCCATCCCGCCCGCCCACCTACGGCGTGGGTGAAGCCGCCTTATCGGGTACCCATCTGTTTTAGCGGAGAACCAGCGGAGGCCAAGGGCGAGTACGTCGGCACCCTCGTGAAAGCAGGATGTCAAACACCTTGGAAAGACGTGAATCGACATAGGAGACGATGGCGGTGCCTGCATGAAAGTGAGAGTGACAAGAAGAAGACTTGCGGTGAGGCCGAGATTAGGTTGGAGCTTGTGGAGTGCTCTTGCCTTCTGTTTACGCCAAGATCCGAGGACCGTAGCAAGGAAAGAGCATGCTACCTATACAACAGTGGGAGCTGCAGGTCACACCAATTGACATGGACGGTAATGAGCAGCCACTTGCTCCTCCCAGACCTGAGGTCTTCCCATCACCCTCTTTTTCATAGAAGTACCGACCTCTTTTCGTTCAACTTGGAAGTATGGCTTGCTAGTGAGACCAATAGCACACCACAGCATGAATACGGCCTCCACACTGGCGTTATTACTCACGTAGCTCTGTCAAAGATGCCTCTACCAAGCACGGACGACACGCTTTTACGTTTGCTTCAACCAGCCCGCGACTTCCAAAGCCATCTGGTGACTCGAAGCTATTTGTTCCACCAGCGTGTCTCACCCCCGCAAATCCAGAGGCCCGGTAGGACCGATACCGGCCCAGAGGTTCAATGTGTGTGCGCTGCAGATTGCTTTCCCGGAAGATCGGCGAACTCCTCGACTTCGAGGCCCTGTCCCAGCTTTGGGGGCCTAGCGTTCTCTCTGAGTTCGATAAAGCTGCAGTCTTGACAGCGACGATCCCGGACGGAAGGCATTCACGTCTTTGCGCGTTGGAATGACGGACGAGCGACTCTGGGGCGAGCTGTCGCGAGAATCGCGTAGCGGTCCGTCGGGAGCACACATGTCTCCAAAGTTTTCAATGATAATAAACTTCCAGTTCCGTCCGCCGGCAGAGACTTGGGGAATAACGCAGAAGCGAATCAGCCATCGTAAGTTCCATTCGAGCCAGTGCGGCAGATAAACTATGCCGTAGACCCTCAGACGACGTCCTTCGAGCCCGCCTCTCATGGTGTTGAGGCGGTGGCCAATCATAGCGAAGCTTTATCTCTGATTGTGCATCGAGCCCAACCTCGCCGCCGCAAACCCCCACAGCTTGTGAAAGGTGGTCACAGTGGATCGTACGTTATCTCCCGACGAACCCATCGAATTTGCCTTGGACAACTTCTCGACAGCATAAACCTTTGCTTAGGGAGCGGTGTAATGCATAGGCGACATCGGCGGTGCAAATACCCGACCTATCGCGGCGCATACAAGCGCGAGGCTGTTGCAGTTCGCGATACTCGATTACGTTGCTAAAAATCCCACTCCGGGGAGATACAGCGGATCGAGGCTGGCGAGAGATAAGGCAGCTGCCGGCCAATCACGGGCGACTACGCTAGTCGGCAACGGCCGCTAGCTCCACATTCCGGAAGCTTGACGAAATTTACGCTGAGAGCTTGACCAAACCCTCATCTTTTTGGCGGAGATATTGCTTTTGCTTGCTCAAGACTTTCCCACGCCCAGCCACGCCTTTGCGTGATCTCGCGCGCCTCCGACGCGTTTCGGGTATGCAGGGTATGGGCTGGACCGTCTGGAGTGGATGTCGGCGCTCACACTGCTGCCATTATCTCGCTTGAATGCACGCCAAACGAACACATGTGCGTTCTCTCTCGACGCCCTAAAGAGGAGAGTATCTACAAGGGAGCTACGAACATGCATTGGCTAACGCTGCTGGTCCAACGTGACTAAAACCGGCCGCTCAGCGTTTCACGTCTTATCTCAATGACATCTCGCTTATCATCAGACGCTGGCCAGGGTACCGCCCATCACGACTCAACAGCCACCATGCTCCAGTGAACACAGCAAAGGTTCCCCACGGGTCCACCCAGAACCATGCACGAGATCACCGCCAGCGCCGTTTCGGCTCGCAGCCACGGCTCATGGGAAGCTAATCACCATCTTGGCTGATCTCGTATGCCCAGAGCGGCCGCCGAAGCCAAGGTCTCGAGCTGGCCGACACTTTTCACATTCTCGTCTCCTCCAGCTTCAGACCAGCCTCTCTTCGCTCGCGTGGGTGCTAGCGGTTGATATCTCTAACCCACTTGTTTGGACAGGCTGGGCATCAAGCTTGTATAACTACGTAGCCTTCGCCCCGTTGGTGCTGCACCCACATTGGATCAGCGATCGTGTCACAAGCTACAAGGCGGACTTAGACCTTATAGCATAGCTTGATCGAAGACTTGCCATGACGAACCCACCGCTTGGGCAAGGTGTCGGCTATGGCATTGTCGTTGGCCTAGGCTTTGCTTTTGCGTAAGTTTCGACGCGTTCCCGTCTCAATTGAAGAATCATGCTGATCGTCACATAGATTTGGTATGATCTTGACGACATTCGTTCTCAAGAGGTGCGTCGGTATAGCTTCCCTCCAATCCTCGCTTCGCTTCCCCCGAGCTACTCCATTGCATCGAGAGCGACCTCTTGCGGTAAAATTTCTTAGGAAATAAGCCAACCAACACCAAATCCTACCGGAGAATTGCTTACCGCAAGAGAGCGTCCTGTAACTGTATTCGGCACGTCTGCTGGTCGCGCAAAGTACATTGGCCGCATTTCGAGTGGCTTTTGCGCTTTCACGTGTATACCAATTGCTCGAGTTGCTTGTGATTATCAAGCTCTGGCCCTTTCATTTTGGCTTTTACCCACCATCTTGGTGCACATATATTGAAGCCACAAAACCTGACTATCTATAGATACAACTATGAATTGCAAACGTCGGAAATGTTCAGCACCGCTGGACGAACTGTCAAGTCTGGTCTTGTCGCCTCCGCCGTCGTCTCCTCGTGGACCTGGGCTGCGACGCTGCTTCAGAGCAGCGCCGTTGCTTACAACTACGGCGTCTCTGGTCCGTTCTGGTACGCATCAGGCGCCACCGTCCAGATTATCCTGTTTGCCACAATTGCCATCGAATTGAAGCGTAGAGCTCCCAACGCCCATACGTTCCTGGAAGTCATCCGAGCTCGTTATGGCGCAGCTACACATATCGTGTTCATGGTTTTCGGTCTTTTCACGAACATTCTCGTCACCTCTATGTTGCTCACAGGAGGTTCGGCCGTCGTAACCTCCGTAGGTGCATCGAATTGTTTGAAGATATGATTCAGATATTGACTTGGACAGCTTACCGGAGTTCCGACCGCTGCTGCTTGCTTCCTGCTCCCGGTTGGTGTGGTACTATACACCATGTTTGGCGGGATCAAAGCTACATTCTTGACGGATTACGCGCATACGGTCGTCATTTTGGTCATCCTCCTGATGTTTGCTTTCACCGCCTACGCCACGAACGAGAATCTGGGGAGCCCTTCCAAAGTCTTCGACCTCTTGGTTGAGGCGGCTAAGAAGCATCCCGTCGAAGGCAATGCCGGAGGATCTTACCTCACCATGCGCTCCAAGGAAGGTGCTATTTTCTTCGTTATCAACATTGTTGGCAACTTCGGTACCGTCTTCTGCGACAACGGTTACTACAACAAAGCCATCGCCGCTAGCCCAGTCGACGCCCTCCCCGGTTATATAATGGGAGGACTATCATGGTTTGCCATCCCTTGGCTGGCGGCTACCACCATGGGTCTTGCTGCTCTTGCCCTTGAAAGCAACCCCGTCTTTCCTGGATACCCGGCGCGCATGGCTGCCGCTGATGTGTCCGCTGGTCTTGTTCTGCCTACCGCTGCCGTTGCTATGCTCGGAAGCGGTGGTGCTGTGGCCACTCTGCTCCTCGTATTCATGGCCGTCACGTCCGCCATGTCTGCCGAGTTGATCGCCGTTTCGAGTATCTTCACCTACGACTTCTATCAGACCTACATCAACCCCCGTGCCACTGGCAAGCAACTTATCAACATGTCCCATGTTATGGTTGTTGGTTTCGCGGTTGCCATGGCTGCTTGGTCAACTGGCTTGTACTACATCGGCATCTCCATGGGTTACCTCTATCTGCTCATGGGCGTCATCATCTCCGCTGCCGTGCTCCCTGCTACCCTCACACTTATGTGGAGCAAGCAGAACTGGTGGGCTGCTACTCTCACCCCGCCTCTCGGCTTCGCCTGCGCTCTCATCGCATGGCTCGTTACAGCCAAGAAGGAAGGTGGCGAGCTCTCCGTTGCTACCACCGGCGCCAACAACCCCATGTTGGCAGGCAACGTCGTCGCGCTCCTTTCGCCTCTCGTCTTCGTCCCTGTTCTTACTTACGCCTTCGGTCCCCAGAACTATGACTGGGTCTCCATGAAGGCCATCCGCAAGGGCGACGACCACGACCTCGCCCTCGCCGCCCACGTCGACCTCGAGCTCGTACCCGGCGAGCGCCGCAACAGCATTGCCGACGAAGAGGAGGAGCAAGCCAAGCTGTATAAAGCGTCCCGCATCGCTCGCTACATGACCGTTTTCATGACGCTCGCACTCCTCGTCCTCTGGCCCATGCCCATGTACGGTTCCGGCTACATCTTCAGCAAGAAGTTCTTCACCGGATGGGTCGTTGTTGGCATTATGTGGATGTTCTTCAGCGCTTTCTGTGTCGGCTTGTACCCGCTTTGGGAGGGCCGCAAGACCAGCTCTCGCACCTTCAAGGCTATCTTCCTCGACATCTCTGGGAGGGGACGCCCGCGGGCAGTCTTGCATGAGGGTGAGGGCACGGATACGCCTACCGAGACTGTCGAGAAGACAAAGGAGTAAGCGATGCCTTACTGTTGACATGCGTGTATGTCAGATATATGTTGAATGAGGTAGATAGGGTTGAATGTGCGAGATGAAGACTGCTTTCACGTTAGATATCCCCCTTGATACCAGCCACTCGTTAGAGCGTGCAAGTTGGCTTTTATTGTTTAGACTATTTAATCAAGATGGTATTTGAAGTACTTCTTCACTGAATGTTTTGTCTTCGTAGGAGATAATACCCATGCCTTGTCGTTCAGCATATTGGCCAATTGTATTTGCACGGAACAGAACATACTACCTCTGTCCCATGTCGCCACCACGCCACCCGGATGCAATGTCTGACTCTCAACGTCCAATTAGTCAAGGGAAATTACGATACATTGTACGTGCTGTCTTTCTCAACTGCTTGTCCACCCCCTCCAGCTATGCACTCCCGACTTCATACAGACCGAAAGAGAATATAGGTCAAAGAGGGATTCACCATGTTCACCGGTTTCAGAAACAAACACCAGATAGATAGGAAAGCAGTGCATAACCTTGTCCATACTTATATGGGATTGACTGAAGAGTTGGAAGACTGGAAGGTCCGGAGGGGTAAATGGGAGGGACACAGTCAGGCCACTGGCCATCCGCAGCCAATAAATGACAAATGAAACGCATCTGACATTGATCTGCACAGAGGAAGACAATAATTAAGATTCATTACAATGTAGCAATCATTTCTCGCGGCCGGAATTGCCATAATGGATAACCCGGAAGGAAGGGGTCCTCCATTGCGCAAGTCGCTTTGCAATCCCTGCCCGCATCGCACATCTACCACAAATTCTGCAGAACCAGTCTCTGTGCCGCTTAGTCTAGAAGACTTTTGGGAGTACTGCGATGGCCAAACCCACAACTAGGTCCACTCTTGCCGGGCCGCTTCCAGGATCTGCTCCACCGGTAGACGCGGGTGCGGTAGAGGTAGTTTGGCTCCCAGCCGGAGCAGGCTCACTCCCGGTTGTCGCAATCCCACTACCAGTCGCAGCAGTCGCAGTTCCCGTGGCTACACCTGACCCACTCTGGGAACTTGTTGTCTCCGCCGACGTTTCCACAGTCGTATCCCCAGGACTTACAGTCATCGTCACCGTCGTAATGTCCGCGACCGTCACTGTCGACCCGTCGGCTGTCTCTGTGACCACATTCGTTTCCGTAACCGTAACCTCTTCACAGCACTGCACAGAGGTCTCAGTGACATAATACGAAGCGACCGCCGTGTCCGTGATCCAATACGTTTCCGTAACGATCTCATCTGCTGTGGTTGTCTCCGTAATGGTCCCAGTATTAGTGCTTCGTGGCTGAAGTCGGTGTAGTTTGCTTGGGTCTCTGCGAGCTGCGGCGGCTTGGGTGACGGTCACGATTTCGGTATTGAACTCAGTGCTGGTGACGACGCCTCCTGTAATGGTCGTGGTCTGCGTCTGCCTCCTCGTTAGTAATGTATGCCGAAACATGGAAGATCTAGCTAGAATTACCTCGAACTCTGTCGCAGTGCTGGTGGATGTGGCAATAGCGACGGATGTGACAGTCGTGTAAAGTGTCACAGCCGTCGTGGATGTCACCGATTCAGTCGAGGTCGACCCAACAACACTAATCTGACTGGTGAGGAGGACATCATAGCAGCCCGGGCTTCCATCGATACAGTACTCTGGTCCCTCATCGCATCTTGCCCACTCCCCTGGACAGTTTGCGTCGCAGAAAGGTGGAATACAGACGTATGAATGCACATGCCCTATGACTGCGAGCCATGAGAGAAGAAGCATTGTCCTCGTGGTTTATTTGGATCTGATCCGGCTCCAGGAGTGTGGGGGAAAGATAGAAAGGACAAGCTAACGCAAGGTTCTAGTGCATTTCATCGGGAGCTCCAAAGCCTTTTATGCCCACAGCATGTGAGGGATGGCAGACTGTGAACACGTTTCTAGCTATCGAGACGTCCTACGAAATCCTGTGGCTTTTCGTAGCCTCAGCCTTGCGCTATGTTTCTGCTTACGAAGAAGACTGCAGCTGGCGTCGCGAATAAGAATTCACCGTGTGTTTGCATGATTGGTTTTCATACGAGTGGAAGGGGGCCTGACGCAGAATGCGTCGCCGGAAATGGATGGCGATGGAGTATCGAGAGGATCTAATTCTTGTTCCGGTGTTCGACCCTTCTTGCCTTCGTAAGACTCAATTCAATGTCGCCGCCGAGTTCATTTTAGGTACATTAGCTTGGGTGCATAACTTCGAGAACAATTTGCCGTCGTATGAGCGATGCTTCCAAATCTGTTGGGGCAGGGAGGCTGAGGTCGCCATCTAGGCGAAAATCTGGCTGTCTGGAAGTTTCGACGTTGAGCTTGAGAAAGACTGGCCGCTACTCTATCGCAGTGGAAGAAACAAATACGGTCATAAACGCGTTGCCTTCATTTCTCATACCGTAGCACTACTCTTAGTGTATTGATGAGAAGATACAGCACTGTCATGGGTTCCGTTTTGAATTTCCGGATGTCGCTCGGGCAACTTTCGCTTGCACCGACGCGTCGCGTGAATTCTGATTGGCTGCAGCCTGTTAGGAAGCAGCACGGCTGCTCGCAGCCTAAACCCAGCACGTGCAGACACTGTGCCGCAGTAACATATAAGTACCCTCTCTCGTCCTGCGAACCTCATTACACCACGTAGTTAATTTCTCTAGACATACAGCGAGACGTACCCGGCCCTACCCTGCTTGACACAGTATAAGTCCAGACCATTGTAGATAGAGCCATGCGAACATATGCAAAGGTATGATGCAAACTTTAGTCTAAGTTGAACAATGCTAACAGCTGCATAAGGGAGAGTACCATGGATTGTGTCACGATAGCGACGGCCGCAACTTTTGCGACTGTCAAGGGACATTTGGAGCTACTGAGTCATGTATGTTCTATGGACGCCACATCGAACCTCTCGCCTTCTCCTTGGGCAGCGAATCCGTCCTGCAACAGGGCCACTGCCTTCTCTTCACCGTCGTCCCAAAAGAAATAAGAGACATGGTCTACGATTATGCCTTCACGGACTGCAGGTCCAACCCTCCGAACCGCAACAACAAGTTCCGCGAATATCGCGGAATGAAAGGGAAACCTCGGCCTTCCGATATCGCATTCTCCTTTCTTCTGACTTGCAAGTCAATTTATCTGGAGGCGTATCGACTTCCCCTATTGCTCAACCCGTTGATCGTGTATGATTTCCAAATGCCCACTCGACCCCACCTTCAGAGGCTCTCACCTTGGCAGTTCGCTTTGATCCAAAGCGTGGATATCAGCCTCCAGCAAATATCCCTGGAAAGCGATGGATTGGGGGGCTACCTAGCGAATTGGAGGGCTAAGCAGAGGAATGTAGGTGCATACGTTGCGCCGCGCTTTTTCCGTCAAGGCTCTCAACCGGATCCGGACTGTCTTGTTCAATCATTCCATTTTGGGCTTTTGGGAGCAGACAAGGCCGGGACCGCGAAGCTACAAGACGGAGATGAAGTTACCCTCGCGAACAAATTGAACTTTTACGACAGAACTCGCTCACCTCTTCTAAACACCTCGACTGCGCATGCGATGGTCGCTCGGCCCCTCACTCGCCTCACGCTCCGACTCTCGCGTGTCGATTGGTGGACATGGTCTAATCTTCCCAGCGAAGTTGATCCTTCCCAGCACCTACGTCTCGAACCTTCGTTCAACGACAGCCTCCGGGAGGTCGGAACCACTATGCAGGAGCTAGCGGAACAGCGACGAGCGGGCCAGCATCCACAGTACGAAGAACGGAACTGGGGCGCAGTTGTTGGCACTCTTCCCGATCTGAAGACCCTTGAATTGGTGCTCGAGACGTGGGAGGTGAAGAAATATCAATTGAAAACGGTGGTGGAGTGTGCGAAAACGTGGAAGTTTCCGTTGAAGGAGACACAGTGCGAGCTTGTTTGGGATGGAAAAGTGGAGTCGGCGAATTGGAAGAGGGAGGAGGGGGATGAGGACGATTTTGTTTTGGAGTCGGACTACCCTAGGTATGCTACATGGGTGGATTCCGACATGGATAGTGACATGGACTCTGAAGATGTGCAGGACGACGATGAGCAAGAAGAAGATGAGGATACTGAGTCTGACAGTGGCCTCATTCCGATTCCGCCTATTGTGTTGGCTCCACTCGACGACGGCCCTCTGGTTCTGGCTGGCGGGGAGGATGTTGATATGGACCAGCATGGTGAAAATGAGGATGCTCCTTCCGGCGATGGCATTCTAGACTCGCCAAGTGAGGACGATGTTCCATCCGACAAGGACGTTCTCGACTCGTCCGGGGAAGAGGTAGTTCCTTTTGACGATGGTTCTTCTGACGATGGTTCTTCTGACGATGGTCCTTCCGACGATGGTCCTTCCGACGACGGTTCTTTTGACGATGGTCCTTCCGACGACGGTTCTTTTGACGATGGTTCGGAAGTGTACGGCCATGATTGGAGCAAGAAGTGCCAGGAATTCGAAGTGAGGATCGTGCGGTTTATGAGGAGCACAGTACAGAAACGGGGTTGTTAGCTGCGCATTTCGAGAACCGGTCATTCGTGGTGGTCTTCGGCAGTGCATTTCTTCCACATTCTGTTTGCGTATGCTAGACCAAACTTCATAGTCGGTATATATTTTGGCGCAATGAATGCTTCTGTCGCTCAAATACATGCGGGATATAACGAGACAACTTGAATACTAGTACATAAGCAACATAAGAGGGTATCAATAGGGACAGAAGCTCTGGAACGATCGACATATAAATCCCCATCATCGTACAGTATTCAGATGCCTTCGAAACTCCGTACATCGACCAAACTTCCGCGCCTCTTCCATTCGACCAAACATCCTCATCAGCTCCATTAGGGTCCCGCTATCATCGATCGCACTCATCCTCCTCGCCCGTCAGTAACCCCTGCTTTCTTTCCCACCTCCTCTTCTCTCCCGCCATCATCTCCACAAGCCCCACCTCAATCCTCTCCGCCCTCCCTTCTGATTCATCCCCGTGCACCCAATACGCCACGCCACCCATATCCCCACAGTCCAGCTTCAAATTGTCAAACAACATGCGCACATCCCAAACCGATAATAGCGTCTGCGGACACGGCGAGTCATTGGCAATATATGCCCAGACGCTGTCTGAAACGCCGCTCCAATGTCGATTGCCGAGCAGGGTTTGAGGTGTGGTGTTAATGTTCGCGGATGAGAGGAGCGCGGTTATTGCGCTGTTTGTGTCGTCCATTGTGCTTTGTGTGGTGGTTTTGCACGAGGTTTTTAGGTGGGTGAGATTGCGCCGCTGGATTGGTGTTGCGGTCGTTGGTAAGAGAAGCGAGAAGGAGAGGATTAGAAGTTCGATGGGATGCATGGTGGTTGCCTGGTTTGAGCAATGGTTGAGTGAGCGAATCGAATTGTAGATTTGAGAAGAACCGGAAGAGATGTGACGGCAAGAAGGTGTTTGGATCTGAATCGCAAGTTGTGTATGCTCCGGAAAAATGTAAAGCAACGGATAAGTACCCATGAGCGTTTATATAGCCAGATCAAAAGTTAGTCTTCTGTGGGGCGCAGGATGTTTCCGTGTCCACCGGTTGCTGTTTGACGCGGTGGCTGTTGCGAAGCAGGGAGTAAGTGTCTTGCAAATGTTTGGTATGCCAGATTCGGAAACGACTAGGCTGAAAAAGGCGGGCTTCAGCAAGGGCTAGCTCGGAAGAATTCGCGAGCGACGCTAAAGAGACATGCGAAGCTTTTGATTTGGAAAGAGTTGTTTCTTGCATGTGTGAGATGGTGGCCATTGGTCATCTTGGTGATGGTGTGGTTCGGGGGCAGAGGTACCCCACTCTTCCGCCTTGCGTTCATCTCGACGAACCTCTGGCAAAGGAGGTACCTGCGATGGATGCGCCCATCGGCGCGTTTTGGCGTTGCTGTAGATACTGGGCCAAAGTCGTAAGATCGTTCTTTCTGTGGGTGTTGAAAGGGAAACCGGGGGATTGCGGCATCCTAGCATGTCAGGGTACCCTTCGTGTCAAGGTGAAAACCTATCGCGAAGATGGATGACGTGGAAATCAATAGGGAACGATACGAATTACTTATATGCAGTATGAACACATGAATACACGCAGAGGATTGACAACGGAAGCTTGTCTGCTGGGTCCAAGATGCTTGTGATAAGGCACTGAGGCCCTTCCGGATGAGGATTGCCAGTAAGGCTCACATGGAGACGGTGCTGCGAATGAGCTGAAAGAACTCTGGACGCTTGAAACCGAAATCTCAGAGAACAATTGCTTCGAGGTAGCGAGAAGTGCGGTGCGTCTGATAGAATCGCAGAGAGAACTTTTTGAAGGCCCGAGCATTAAACGAGCCAGAGAGCAGTGGTCCCTAAGAATCGGAATCAAGGGGAGCCCGGCTATCGCTGGTCCGAGAAGATCAACGAACAAGATTCATCGAACAATGGTGAATCCAGCTCGTTTGTACGATAATAAAGCTGAGTCGGCTTCCAAGGCATTCTCTTTCCTCTCTATCTATGAGGTATACAAGCTCCATGGCGAAAGCCCCGAGTCGATGGGCGCTGCTGGACGGCGCGCTCGGCAAAGTACGAAATAAAAGACGCGCAATTATTGCATCGTGCCCGATGCTCGTGTATGATGCATCATGATGGCTGTTGATGACATTGACGAGCAGGATGAGAGCAGCATGGGAGCGCTGTCGAAATCATTGAGGAGAGCGAAGCTAGTCCAAATTTTACTAGCGCAGGACCGTGCACGAAACACTTCACCAGCCCTTTCATCGTTCTCGCGTCTTTGCCATCGACGGCATTCTCTTTATCGTGGCTACATATGTCCTCAAAGTGTTGGCTCCACATAATATTACCATTATCGATTCTCTATTCCGACCACAAAGCTTTCAGAGCGCCATGCGCTGGCTGAGCTCGATATGTTGCGTCCCGGCGGCTGAACTGGCAGTACCATAGGTAGATATCGCAACCTTGCCAAATCCCTCAAAGCCTGAGGACGTATCTCAGCGACAGAATTCATTTCGGCGAAGTGGAAGTGAAATTGTGGTTGACGATGGTCGAGCACGACGCAGTCAGACGTGGCTGCAACGTCCTCCGTATGGCAATTCCCCTGGTACCATCTTCCGAACTTCATTTCGAGACTTCGCGAGCACAACGGTCCCTTGGAATCTTATCTCTATCTCTCTCGGTAACTTCTTTGCCATTGCCTCTGTGTGGCAGTCTGTAGCACGTCATGAGGTTGCACTCCACGTTTCAGGCAAAACCGATCCGGAATTATCCACTTTATCGGCAATATAAGCTTCTGGAACGCGACCCGAAGTTGCACCATCAATGCAAAGCTAACCGCAACTCCTCTCATCTCCTTCTCCGCATTTAGACGCTACGAACTTTGGTCGCGCACTTCAGCCTGTGCGAGAATGGAATGAAGCGGTCACGACTCATTTCCCCGCAGGCCAGTAAGCAATCCTTCTTAGGAGTTTCGTCGAAAGAATCATCGATGGGAAGAGAGACATGATTGGTCGGGAAGGTTCTTCACGAATGCTGGAAGTATGCGGCTTCTTCCATCTGACGCAGAACCAGTTTCCGTGATAGGGCAGAAGATGGCAGCCAATGATGACCATATATGGAGGTAGGGATGCGAGACAGTACGACGAGGCTGATATCAAGGAACTATCTCGAGTGTGCGCGCGTGTTGTGCAGCCGTCTTGCATCGCAACCTTCCTTCTCGTCACTCCTTCGCGCAAGTTTCTCATATCGTCACTCCTTTAACTCTTTTCGCCATGGTTTCCGGTTTCCGTACATTGATCTGGCTGTGCTGGATCTTTTCTTTTCTTGTTCCCTTTGCACAGGGTCAGTTTGGTCCGAATGGGTTCAACGGAGGAGGCGCAAGCGGTGGGGGAAAATCGTTTGGTCCTCCGGGCGGCTTCGGACCCCCCGGCGGACCTTTTGGCAATGGGGGAGGTTTTCGTGGTGGTGGACCTCCTAGTGGAGGAACCTTTGGGCCCAATAGATTTGGACAGGTGAGTCAATCTTCCCGTAGATACGCAAACTTGCGAGAAGTAGCAGGGACTGAATCACGTCGAGTTACATTGAGCTGACCAGTCATCTAGGGCGGAGGCTCTCGACCAGATAAGTCCGATGGCAGTGGAGGCGGTGTTGTGCAGAACGGGCAGCAGCAGGTAAAGCAGCCGCCGCCTATGGAAGAAGGGCAACAAACCGCCGAAGAAGCCGCTCCTTCATCGACAGCTCCACTGTCTTCAGCACCAGCTATGCCCATGGGCACACCCACTGCTCCAGCAGCTCAGGTGATGCCAGATAGCGAAGCGGCGTCAGCTTCAACAGAGCTTAGCAGCATGGTCGCTACAATCTCCAAGCCGGCACCAGCCACCCAACCTCTAGCAGGCATCCCACTCGTCGCTCCTACAAGCAGCGCTGTGAACAATGCAGCCTCCTCCAGCGCCGCATTCCAGCAATCCTTCCTAACATCCTCCACTCGCCCTACTGTGACAACTTCGAAAACAGTGTGGGTAACACCCTCTCCTGACCCCGAAATGTCTGCCGCCCCAGCAGAAGAACAAACCATCGCCTCAATTTCGCCTAGCCCATCCCCAACGCTAGACCTCGCACCCATTTCCACAACACCAGCCACCACAATGAGTGCCTCCGAGCAAGCCGGAATGGGCATCGGTATCACCTTCGGTCTCCTCTCTGTGGCCGGCGCAACAGGTCTCTACCTTTGGCGCCGCCGTCGCAACAAACGTGTCGACCGCAAAAGTCGTAGCGGTGGAGGTGGCTTAGGCGGCTTCTTCCGCCTGCGCTCGCGTTCCAACACCGAGCCTAAGAACGATCCCGAGTGGAGTATCGAGTCCGCCTCCAAAGTGGAAATCATGCGCGGCGGCAGCGCGAAGAGTATTCGCACGGGTTCACGGTCTGGTTCACCGCCGTCCTCATTTCCGTTTGCGGGGTCCTCGGGCGAGCCTCCACTTCCACCGCCACAGGCAGCGGCGGGGAGTGCGCGACAGATGGGTGATGGCGGGACGGAAGTGCTGAGAGTGGGAATGAGAGTTCCGGATCGGAAACTTAATCTAGCGCTTACAAGCAATCCGCCTATCTCACCCAGCGCGTTCCCGACGCCGCCGAGTAGTAGTGGGAGTGGACAAGAGGCGAGCAAAAAGAGAGGGGTAAAAGGAGAGAGCTGGCCGCTTCCGGAGTGAGTGCACGGTGGGGGGAGGGCATAGTGGATGAGCGAAGGGTAGGATGGATATTGGGGCGTTTAGGTATTTGTGTACAGATAGTTTGTAACCACGGTGATTCTCAATGCGAGGTTCTTGTATGTGGTGCAGCCGCCTTAGCAGAACACTACTCTCTGAAGGTATCAAGGATGCAGTCACCGCTTCAGTATCTACGATTAATTAGTTGTTGAGGGTAATCTGGACTCGTTTTCCACACGATGTCCCTTGTGCCTGATTGAATTGACATTGCCCCAGCTGCAAGTCATCGTGCAAAGCGTGGCAGCGCCACGACATATATTGAGGTCTTGATGAATACCTTGCAGGCTCTGCATATTCGAGTCTCGCAGTAGGTCTAACTCATCCAATACAAATAGGCATCTATATCGTCATCTACAGCACACGCTCTGACTTCACACTCGCCTCGCCCAGCTTTCGCTTATACTCTTCCAATCGCTGCGCCACTCCTGCCCCGTTGCACACAACCCTCCCCTCCACCCTCTCGACCTTGGGAAGCCCAATTCCCTCCACTGCAAAACTAGCTGCAACATGTCCATACCCCACCGCGTCCCGCACATCCCCCGTCCTCTGCCATCCAGCGATGAATCCACCCAGGAAGGCGTTTCCAGCCCCCGTCGTATCTACCACTTCCGGCGCCCCCTTGGGGTAGTACGCGGGCAGCCAGGTAGGTCGAGACGTACGGCTCATGGATAAGGCGCCGTGTTCGGCTGCTCTGATGACTATGTTGCCGGTACCGCCTGTGCCCATGGATGAGTCGAGGATGGTTTGGGCGTAGGATTCTAGCTTATCTGTATCGAACTCCACTTCCGGGGGATTGCTGAAGATTGAAGAGAGTTCTAGATGGTTAGGCGAGAAGACATCGACGTGTTTGCATGCTGATAGGAACGCTTGTTGATTGATTGAAGTACAGGAGGCGGGGAGTGGTTCCCAGACAATAAACGGACGCTCCTCGATTCCATTGTCCTTACGGAGCTGGAGTAACTCGGGCTTCTGAGCTGCAACCTCTTCGGGTGTACCGAAGAAGTGGAATGCTTTCGCGTGTAACAGTGGTGTGTTGAGGAGGTCGGTTGGCGTAGCTCGGAGTGGCGCACCCGAATATGTAAAGGTTTTCGCTATTTCTCGTCGGCGCGTGTTTTTCAAGGCTGGGAGCCTACTTACGACCAAACGTATCATCCTCATATACAAGCTTCCCTCGTGTAGACTTCTCGCCCTCCCGCTTCTTCATTGCTAACGTAGTACCCCAACTCTCAATCTCCTCCCTAACAGTCTCAGGGAAGTCATCGCCAGCGACAAGCAAACACCCGACCCGTTCAGGAGTTTTGGCGAAGAGGCGGGATCCGAGTGTGACGAATGATGCGGATCCACCCAAAACGTCGATCAGGGCAGGCCGGTTGGGCATGTGAATTTCGTCGATTATGATCATGCCCAGGGAGATGCAGGAGATATATGGAGGAGTTGAAGACGCCATTATGGGAATTGAGAGGTGATGATCGGTGGTGGAAGGTTGAACGAGAGTTTGTATGCTGTGGAGCATGGATGTAGCAGGTGCTTTGTGTTGGTGCAGCCAATCAGCAAGCTTAGCTTGTGCGCCTCAGGTGTCCTTAATTCCGGGAGCAGTACAACACGAGACAACGATGTTGAGGGAAATTTCCTTTTGTCTCTAGGAATCGAAGGTGAATTTGCAAGGGGCTTTCTTGATATGGAAATTCCAGCTCATAGACTACTTGCTCCACATTGGGTCTTCGCAGTATACTCCAGAATAGGTTTCAATTGGGTAAGACTTGCTGGTAGTGGACGCGTTGAGCCCCGCATCCCACTGAACCAGACTCCAGGCCTCAGAGTAGAAAAGAAAGGGATGGTCTCTGTCTCTCGAAGCTAAAAAGGCTTGTACAGCCACTGACTCGGATGAAAGAATACCTCAAAGTCTACACCGCCGAATACACCAATCGCCGGAAAGAGATCGCACTCGCCCCTGATACCCATTGTTCCACCCTGGCTCCGCTCGTCCAGCTCATCATTGCCGTCCCAACCTCCCTCCCTCTTCCCGTTTCGCGTGAAAAAGATATCAATGTCCAATATCCTACCCTGCTGTGACTGTTCGTACGACGGAGGATTCGCCGGCGGCGAGAAAGTCATGCCGATACCGACTGTCTCGCCGGGCTGGAACGCTGTGGTGAAATCGATACCGCCCCACGTGTCATTGACGTACTTCCTGCCATCGTCGCCGTGGATGCCCAGACTACCGCGTTGCCAGCCGGGAAGGCGGAAGGTTGGGTATGGGGGTGCCACGAATCCAACAGCAATTCCGGCATCAGCCTCGGAAAGCGAAGACCCACCGCGGCCAATGCTCGCCACTTTGAGCTCGAAGTAGATTGTCTTTGGTCGATGGGTGTTGAGTGGCGAGTCCCAGATGACAGAGTACATTGGTAGATTCGTTAGAATGCTGGAGTCGTGGCACTTTTCATAGGTCCTGCATTTCCAATGACCTGCCTGCTGTTGCGGAAGTAGATCACCAGTATACGAAGGCGCTTTCAGTAGAGCGAGTTGCCCATTTTGTATAGCCGCGTGTGTCTGCGGTGTCAGATTCTGCGCGGGCCATAACCGGTTTGACCGGGTCCAATGGTACGCCCGATCGCCCTCTTCCATGGTAGAATTCGCTGTGGGTGAGCTCTCATATCCGATAGACGGCGGCGGCGGTAGCATCGCAGTATCTGGTATCACGGTCCAATCGTGGTATGGCGGTGGGGCCCAGCTCGGATCTGGCTGCTGTGGGTAACTCGGCGGTGGGCCTGGCGGCGGTGCGTAGCCTGAACTTGACGACCCTTGGCCCGGTGGTGGTCCTGGAGGGGGCTCGTACTTTTGCGTGGGGTCGATGGTGTGATGCTGTGGTGGCGCGGGCGTGTAGTATGGATTACTGGGGTGGAAGCTTGACTGCTGAGAGGGCTGCTCGTCGCCCTTCAGCTTACCTTTTAACTTCTTGAACATGGTGGCGTTGAAGACTCAGACAGAGTATGAATAATGTTATAATGGCGGGGGCGACGGCTAGTAGGGTGAGGCAAGTGCGTGTGGGGTCGGTGTATGCCAACGGCTTACGACTCTTCGTTGTGACCCGTGCGGCGTTCGTTTGAAAGTTACCGAATGGCAACTTGCTCGGGAGTTTTGTGATGTTGAGACAAGCGGCAGATGCGGTAGATGCGGCATAGGTTACGAGGAGGTGTGGCTGAGCCAACCGTCGTTTGTGATCCCTGCATTGCATTGCCAATACGTCATGGGTCGCTCGGCGACACCCTCGTGCAACACACTCGTCTTTCACAATTCTTCTCAATTCTCAGAATATCTCTTTGCTGAAGCACTATAAGACGGCTCGTTCGGTCCTTTTGTCGTGCAACGTCACAAAGCGCTCCAGTCGATGAAACCTGGCCACAGGACCGAGTGATCAAGTTCTTTATTTAGTACTCCTATCTCGCATATTAACCCAGATCTACATTCTACACATCCAATATTGTTCCGTCACCTGGCGGGGATATTATGACGTGTTAGCGATCCTGAGAGATCCGTCGGAGAAAGGTGCGACTAAAGTCTCCATCGGTGTAATGGGGATCACATTTCCGGTAGAACTTCGATGTAGTGGACTCCTCGCACAGCTTGGATTAGCAGCGGGCTGTGGGAGGCCTCCCGGCTTATGGAGTAGGCAGAAGTGCATACGAAGTTACTAGTCAGCTTCTTATGCCCTAATAAGACAATGCGTTGGCCAAGTTAATCGGTCGGGCACCCAATCTGGACGGTCAGGTTTGATTGCACGCGACTTACCAATATATCAAGCCCTTCCGATGGAGGCCTTGGATGGAACGTGACATATCCTTCTCGACGGCGGGAGGCGGTCGCTCTTGTGAGACATGATGGGGGCCCTGTTTTCGAAATGATGCATAAGAGGAACCGCGAAGCGTATCGAGAAACGTATCACACGCCACCACTTTCGCTCTCAGTCCTCGACACCTCTGTTCGCAAGCTAGGCAAGACACGTCGCACGCTCGTTCAAAATGAAGGCCGTCCTCGCAACTACTGTGGCGCTCTTCGCTGTCGCCGCCCACGGCAGCGTCGTCTTCATGATCTCAACCGAAAAGAACGGTCAGGGTATCCAAGGAGGAGGAGTGACTGACCGATGGGTTTGTATGTGCGACCAAATCTCTTCACGCTCCAGTCGGGGCCTTGTACTAACGACATCAAGGTCATGACCTCGCAGAACCGCTGGTCAAGAACGCCTCATGGGCCTTTGTCGCCTCCGGACTTGCTAATGGGTGCTTCCTCTACGAGTGAGTCACATCTCAAGCTGCCTTGATGAGTGCTGATGTGTGAATAGGGACCTGGAGTGCAAGGGCGAGAATGTGTGGATCGAAAAGAACAACTCGAATGTGCTCGGGCCGGGGCCGGTCAATCTGACGGATGTCGGCTTTGATGACAGGGCTAGCTCGTGGGCGTGCTACTAAACCTACCACCTTCAAGGGATAGGACATGCACAGGCAGGGAATATAGAAGGTAGCATAGAGAGTAGATACACAGAAGACTGTGGCGATAATGCCAGATCCGTGCGTCATCAATTCACCCCAGCTCCCGCTAGCGCGTCTGCAGCTCGCAACTCCCCAACCGCCTCCACCACGCGGCGCCTCCACCCACACCATGCCTCGATAGCACGCAGATATGGACGCGCCCTCAGCGCAGCTACATCTCGAAATTCGCGACGCCGTGGTCCGCTCGCTTGCCACGCGCCGGCCCATCATTCACCACCTGAATGCGGACACCAGCTGGTTCCTGCAGATCCCGCGCCCCGCCTCGGCCATCAAACACGGCAGCCGCATATACTACAACATACTGATCGACCCGTGGCTGAAGGGCCCGCAGTCAGACGTGGCGAGATGGTTTTCGCAGCAGTGGCATGCGACTGAGAGTGCCGTGGGGAGCATTGCCGAGGTGGAGGCGCTGGCGCGCCAAGTTGAGATTCTTGTGGGTGGGTTGAGGTTGGGGAAGGGGAGTCTGAGGCTGAAGGCTGCGGCCGAGATTGAGACATTCATCGATGCGGTCGCCGTTTCGCACGAGTTTACGGATCACTGTCACAAAGATACGCTGTTGGAGGTTCACAAGGACGTCCCGGTGTTTGCGACCGAGGTGGGTGTCTGCAGAGCTCTTCGGCTTCCACAGGACTGACACGGTAAGACAGGAAGCGGCGAAACTCATATCTAGCTTCAGCCATTTCCGCACCGTAATCACCACGCCAACCTTCTCGGCTGAAAACCCCGATTGGCACGACTACTCTCTCCTGCCGCTGCCCTCATGGCTCGGCATATCGCGCCTCACCGCAACGAAAGACGCGCTTTACTACCATTCCGCGCTCCTCATAACCTTCGCGACGCACCCTTTCCTCCCACCGACGCCGAAGAAGCGCTCGTCGCTATCAATATACGGAGATGAGGAGCCCTCGTCAACAAGCTCGGAGGCGGCAGAATGCGTAATATATACACCGCACGGGATACCCCACGCAGCGTTATCGCCCATCGCGCAGGCCGACCCGCCGCTGCACACTCTAGCCTTCCTCCACGGCCTGCACGATGTCTCCATATCATCAGCACAACAGCTGAACCTCGGCGCGAAGAACGGTGTACTAGCGCAACGAATACTGCGCGCAAAATACTGGGTAGCAACACATGATGAAGTCAAGAAAGGCGGCGGTCTCGTATCGTGGTTCCTGCGCCGGAAAGTGTGGAAACTGGAGGACGCGCTGAACGAAGCAAGAGCTGAAGTGAATGGAGGAGATGTCGATATGGACAGTGATTATTTCGACGACGTAAGGTTTGAAGATGTAGGGAATGGCGAGAGCTTGGTTTTGGAATGATTCGATTCAGCATATACCCAGGCGTTGAAGCGAGCCGGGTTTCGGCGCATGGTAGGTTGGGCGCATACATCAGGGTTACATGTTTAACTCGCATAAATCATACTTCGTTTCCCTTCGTTACCGCCGCCGCTCCATCTCACAGATACATCCCATAAACCCAATACCCAGGTTCCTGCCACTCACCTCCCAAGAAAGCCCCTTCTTCTAGCACTTTCCAACCCACTTCCTTGAACCCTAATTTCATCAAGACTCTTCCGCTGGCAGGGTTTTTCCTCCCCCAAATTGCCTCCATGTAGTGCGTCTCCTTCCCTTCCTTCTTTTTCTCCGCAATGGACGCGGCGTACGCAGAGAGCAGCGCTTGGCCGGCTTCCGTCGCGTAGCCCTTGCCCCAGGCAGATTGGAAAAAGGCGTACCCTAGGTGGCGCGTGTTGAGTGGTTTCTGGGTTTGGTCGGATGTGGTGGCTATCGGTGATGCAAACCAGGGTGGGGGTGGTAGTGTAGGCTCTGCCCGTATCTTCAAGCTCATCTGACCGACCAGCTCGCCGGGGTCTTCTGGTGTGAACGGTCTAGTGGATGGCTTGGAGAATATGGTGTAGAGGAGGGCGTTGTCCATCGTTAGGTGGTCGGTGAGGAAGTCGCGGGATTCTTGGAGGGTCTTGCTTGCTCCGTGGATGCTGGGGATGGTCAGGCTGGGGTTGAAGACGAGGAAGGATAGTTTGGTTCGGAGGATGTACTTCCAAGACATTAGCGCTTCATCACTCCAGCATTTGTGCAGCCATTGTAGGTGTTGCGACTTGGGCGATGTGTCATGCATGCGGATGAGGACGAGACGGGAGGTTTCGATTGTGTCCATGATCCGGCTTAGGTCTTAAGGGTCAACTGTTGAGTCCAGTAGCTTCCAAATACTCATAACCCTTTGAGGATGGGAGTCGAGATTTGTGCTGTATATATATGAGATATCTGTTCTGCATGTACGACGCTGTGCCTGGTTGAGTCATAAGCTTACGGCAGCTCAAGCTATGAGTCAATATGGTACGTTTGAAAAGTGAACTTGGAAGGATTCATGTAGCTTAGAATCACTTTAGCTATTTGTGTCATTGTTTACAGCTGTCTGCAATTAGGGGAAGGGGCGAGCTACTGTGCACGTGAAGACGTGAGACCATACCCCGCTCGATCGCGTTGGGAAGGTACGACCAACATTACGACACATCTCCAATCTGCATCCATCTTCTTCGCATATCTAGACAACAACCTCCGTCATCAAGTCCTCCGGCCATCTCGCCTGATCGACTCCATTCCCTCTCGTACCTACATTATATTTCAAATGCACCTTCCCGTCCGGGAAGCGAATGATCGGCTTGAGAGTCATAATGTGTGCTCCGATCGCACTGGAGTGTCTCGTCTCGAAGAAATCAGGATTGAAGAGCGTCTTCTCTGAGTTCTCCTTCAGCATCTGCAGAAAGCGGGGCAGCGTGTATCCCATGTTGTGGTAGTGGCGGAAGACTTTCTTTCCGTTGCGGGCCCACACTTCTTGCCATACGGAGTCCGGGTACACTCCGATGCTGTTTACGAGCCATTGGGAGTAGTAGTTCAGTGAGATCTTCAATGAGTCAGGAGAGCTCGGGATGGAATTGTTGTAGGAAGACTCACATCGATTTTGTACGAGCCACCTTCGGAGCCACGTCTCAATATCGCGTTGAGGACAGCTATGACACCAGCCGTACCGGTGCAGAAGTCAGAGTTTGGGAAGACAGGCGTCACCGGCTCGTCGTTACCCATTGCTCGGCCGAATTCCATCGACACGCCACAGCACGCATCGGAGATTTGCTGCCATCCGGTCCGGTACGACCACGGACCGTACCACCCATAGCAATTCTCTCGCACGACAATCAGACCTCTCTCGCGATTTTTCGTTAGATTCAAGAGTCCGTCGAGCGAAAAGCCGTACTTGTCCAGCACACCAGGTCGATAGCCTTGGACAACGACATCAGCTTCACGGACGAGAGCGCGGAGTTTCTCTCTGTCTTCTTCTTTGCGGAAGTCTAGATAGGCATTCCATTTCCCCCAGTTCAGGTCGCAGTGCAGGTTCGACATGTCGGTGATGTGGGAAGCTGTGATTCGCATGACGCTAGCACCCAGTTCGGCCAGTCCGCGAGTTACAGCCGGCGCAGCGATGACTCTGGTCAGGTCGACGACTTTCAATCCGGCGAGAGGCCGAGCAGCGGACGTCTGCGGAGCCTCTGGCCACCAGTAGGGTGGCTGCTTCTCATTTTTCACAGCCTGTACCTCATACAGGCCAACATGAGCATTCGCCTTGCCATGCTCGCTATTTTTGAACTCTTCAGTCGTCCAGCAGATCGTTCCAGCCTGCTTATACTCATCGGAAGACACCTTCTGTATTTTCTCCGAATCAATTTGCGCCAATTTTTCCTCGTACGGTTTCCACGATTCTTCTGGGGATGCCACATCCTGGAAGTGCGGCAATCCTAGGCTATCCTGCGTTGGAGCCGGATTCATGCTCCCGTGAAGGTGAAAGTACCGCCCATCTTTGCACCGATAAATGTTTGTTGCAGACGCTCGGTAAGAGTTGACGCTTGCTTTGTACAAGTCGCAGTTTTTGAAGTACTTCTCGAAGATGGCTTTTCCTTCTGGAGAAGAGGTAGCTTGCGCGAAGGTGAGGGCGTCGCTTTCAGGATTAATTGTGAAGAGGAGGATGGACATGATGAATAGTTGGGCATGATCTCTGTACCATCAATTCAGTACGGCAATTGATCAAAAGGTGATGTTGGAACTAACGTGTTGATAACAGCCTGTTGTGGCTCGACGCCGTATTTTCTTTTCAACAGAACGTTGATCATAGAGGCTTCCAAGCCTTTCAAGGCTGAGATGCTCTCTGCGAAGCGCCAGTTGATTGGGATGCTGGGTTTGTCGGTACCCACGAATTCGACTCTTCGTGCACATTCTTCGATCTCTTCTGGGAGCGTTGGGGCGATGAGCGGATTGTTCAAGACTCCGTCTCGAAAAATCTTTTGCGTTTCTCGTGGTATCGAGTATGTGTCGACCCCGTTCGTGTGTCCGTTCACTCTATTCGTGGTCATTGTCGTCTTTGGTTCGGGGGTCAGTTCAGGTTTTTGTGCACAGTTGGTAAGTCGGCAAACACACGACAACTCCAACCTTATATAACACATAAATAAGGCCAGTACTACATAACATAATCAAGTTGACGCGTAGTTTTGTGGACCGTGCTTCGGCCCTCGGTCGAGTCGCAATGTATGACTTTGGTTGTTTAGCCAATCAGAGTTGACAGTGGCCCCGCACTCGTGGGCTTTCGGCCGAAGGAAATAGGTTGTACAGCAGTATAAGATGCGTGCTCAAATATTGAAAACGTTGCGTTTCGAGGTACTTGCGTCTATGGAAATTGTGTAAGGTTGACAGATTGAGAAGACGGTGGACGATATTCGCCTTTGCATTTCTACCGGTTAGCGCTGACAGCAATTGGTACAACTCTTACATGATCAGGTGTAGCATTCGAGCAATCATGAATACGATGGATTACAGCATACGATGGACATCGCAGCGCAGTAGACCGGTCCGCATAGCAAATTGCTCAGGCTACAAAGGTGCTCATCCACCATTTCCCCCTCCACCTAGATCCGCATCAGAATCCGAACTAACACGCTACCAGCTGATCCCGGATACCACATGCGCTACCAGGCAGAACTTGGTGATGTAGACTTCATTACAGGCGACTACCTCGCCGAAGTCAACATCGCAGAGAACGCCCAAGCGCATGCCGCACGCCAGCATCCAGGCTGGGAGCAGACATGCTTAGACGGCATCGAGCAAAGTATCGACATACTTGCGGAGAAGAGGATCAAGGTCATTGTCAATGGTGGGGCGCATAACCCGAAGGGGTTGGCGGAGAAGGTGCAGCAATTGGTAAGACAATGATCTTTGTTCCATTCTTAAAATGGAGGATTACTCATAAGACGTAGGTCACGGAGAGAGGCCTGGATCTGAAAGTCGCATATGTCCTCGGCGACAACTTGTTCGACGAAATGAAGGATATCCGTGCCAAAGGTCTCCCACCACATCTCGACTCCGACAACAGTGCAGTCATCATTGCAAACCATACCCTTGACCACATCCAAACCGACAACAAGCCGATTGTCAGCGCAAACGCCTACCTCGGGGCTCGAGAAATAGTGATGGGGCTTGAAGAAGGCGCTGATATCATCATCGCGGGACGAGTCGCTGACGCTAGTCCCGTAAGACTTTCTTTCCACGTCTCTCATATTCTCTCCCACTCACACAAAGTTGTTAACGAAATAGCCAGGTCATAGGTGCAGCATGGTTCTGGCACTCCTGGTGCTTCAACTCCTACGACGAGCTCGCAGGTGCCCTCATCGCGGGCCACCTGATCGAATGCTCTGGCTATGTAACCGGCTCTAACTTCGCAGGCTTTTACGAATATCCTCTCGACTCGCTATACGACATCACCTTTGGTATTGCTGAGGTGGAAAAAGATGGCACCTGTGTTATTACCAAGCATGATGCGAAGAACGGGTTTGTGACGGAGGACACGGTTAAGTGCCAGTTTCTGTATGAACTGCAGGGGAATGTGTATTTGAATAGCGATGTTAAAGCTGTTTTGGATGGGGTGAGGGTTGAGCACGTGGGGAAGGATCGGTGAGCCCTTTGTTCTCATATACTTCTATAAGTGTTCTGTGAGAATGGGAGTAAATGCTGATATCATAGCAGTGTCCGCGTCTGGGGAATCAAAGGGGCACCACCACCTCCGACCACGAAGCTTGCAATCTTCTACCTCGCAGGCTACCAATCTGAAATTGTTATCAACGCCACCGGTTACGCTACAGCGGAGAAATTCGAGCTCTACGAGCGCATGATGAAGTCTGGCCTGCAACGGCTCAGTATTTTAGACAAATTCGACGTGCTCGAGTTTCAGCGGTACGTGCTAGACCACATGCTCCACCACAGACTTCCTCATTCAACTTCTGCACCTCAGTACTCTCAAAAGGGACCTTGTACTAGCGCTCCTGTCCGCACAACCGCTAACCCACCCTCAGCATCGGCATCCCAGAACCAAATCCAAAGAGCCAGCTCCGCAGCACATCCTACCTCCGCATCTTCGCCGAATCCCCTTCCGAGGCCGTAAATCTCGGCCTTGCCTCCCTTCTCTCCGAATACGCAATGCAGCACTACTCCGGCTTCCACTCTACATCTGACCACCGCACCGCCGTACCAAGACCATACATATCCTACTACCCAGCGATATACCCGCAGTCTTCCCTACGTACTTCCATCAACGTGCTCGAGCCAACCAAGTCCAAATCTAAAGACGCAAAAGTAGAGACGAGGAGTATACCAGCAACACCTCCACCCGAGTTCGAAACCCTGGACAAAAGAGACAACTACGAATCCCCGAATCCCGCTGATCTGGCCTCCTTCGGTCCTATCACCCGCGCCCGCCTGGGTGACATCGCTCTCGCCCGCTCCGGCGACAAAGGCGCAAACGCCAACATAGGCTTCTTCATCCCCACATCCCTGCCCTCTTCCTACCCGCCCTCCTCCCCGTTCTATGCCGAATGCTGGGACTGGCTCCGGACCTACCTCACCAAAGCCAAGCTAAAAGAGATGTTCGCCGAAAGCTGGGACGAAAGTTACTTCATCGAAAGGGTCGAGTTCCCAGGGATCTACGCGGTGCATTTCGTCGTCTATGGCGTGCTGGGGCGCGGTGTGAGCGGGAGTAGTCGGTTGGATGCATTTGCGAAGGGAATGGGCGATTGGTTGCGGGATGTGGTTGTTGATGTGCCTGTGCGGTTGATTGAAGGGAAGAGAACGGGTAGAGTGGGAGGGGGAGAGGGCAAAGCAAGTCGGCTGTGAAAGGTCAGCGTATACTACATGTACCTTGCACGAGTCAATAGTTGATGTTTTCATGATGCATTCAGTCTGCTCTAATTACTATTTTTACAATTCCATCAGTTCGCTTGTGCAGCTTTCCACATGCTGCATGCCAACCACCAGGTGTACAGATCAATCTCGGATGTCGCAATCGCATATCGCTCGGGAAAGGCGTCATATGAAAACACCATCGAAAAGGTGTCGTTCAGAGAAGCACCATCGAAAAAAAGAGGAAAACATCTCGTGTGTAAAGGCAGCTATCTGCTCGCCTACCCAAATCTGGCGCCCATAAAACACCGCGCAATGCAGAAAATGCCGCAGAAAAGTTTCCATCCACCGCCAAACTCCTTTGTACAGAAAAACATCTCATGGGTGGATGTCAGGAAATCACGAAAAACACTGGTATGAGGGTAGCGGAAAAAAAAAATCGCTTTTCGGAAAGGCGCAAGTCGCTAGGATGTAGTACAAAACAGGTTAGACCGGGCCTGGGAAAATGCCGAAGGGTCCAGAGCGGGGGCAGTCAGAAAAGGGCTGTAGAGCCAATTAGGTGAAGAGCGTGGAACAACATAAGCTCCGAAACGCTAGTAGGGCGTCGCAAGGGGAACAAGGTAGGGGGGTCCGGCGGTGGACTCCAAATGTGTGACCAAGGTCTAAGTCACGATCGGCTCGCAGACAACGACTGCATCGGGGTGAACGTGCAGACTACTTTCCTTACGAGAAGGGATAGCCAGTTACGCGGTCCAAATGTTCGAGGGCGTTAAGGGGCGATTGAATCGTTCCAGAGCGGTGACGAGAGACTCTCGTTGCGTGGCAGACGATAGAGAAAGCCGTCAACGGCTGAGCAATGTGTGGAGAGGCAAATGACTCAATGAAAAGGATCATGAGACGTTCTCATTGTAGGTCTGAGAGAAGTCTTTAGCAGCCTCCGCCGTCTTGAACTGGAAGCAAAGTTTGCCCATCTTGCCGTCTTCTTTGGCTCCCATCGCGGTGACCATTGTGTTGTGGCTGCCCGAGGTCTTTGTCTTTAGCTTGGGGAGGATGTTATAGTTGAGCCTAGTCGCTCCACTGTCAATCCGTAGGCGTACGATCGCCTTGCCGGACTCCTTGTTTTTCAGGATCCAGAGGGCGCCGCGAGCATACTTCTCCCAGGACTGTTTGCCGTTCTTCTCGACGTGTACCTGAACGAGGGCCCGATCGATAGAGAAGAGGACGTCATGTTGGATTTTTTCTTCTTCGGTCAGCTTAGAGAGATCAAGCTGTTCAGGCTTGGAGCCGTCTTCCTCGTTCTCGGCAGCAGAGTCCTTCCCGCTTTCTGCTTCAGATATCGGCGTGGGAGCACGTGAGGAAATAGCGGAACCGGACCCAGATTTTTTACCCTCGTCGAGAAATTTGAGAAAATCGAACGTCCCCGGCGGCCACTTCGATGGCGTCGTGGAGAAGTCTGTAGCTGACGGCGTGGCAGGATGGAGCTGAAAACCCGGAGTTCCCTTCATTGCGGTGCCAAACTTGATTGGCGTGCCGACTTTGAAAGTCTGGTCTCCAACAAAGGTGTCTTGTTTCGAAGGTGCGGTCTTGCTTCCAGCTGCCTCAAAATCGAAGAAGAAACTCTTAGGAGTAGGGGTCTGCTGCCCATTCGTCTGTTCAGACACAGATGCAACAGCACTAGGTTTATCGTTCTCCTTCTCGAAGTCAGCCGTCTCGATCTCGGATGGATCGGCCTTAGTGATGCGATCGAGGAGTGATGGTTTCTTCGTCATCGTATGCTGCTTCTTGCGCCTCATCATATCCTCGAGCGTCCCCTCGGACTCGGACTCGGACTCGGACTCATCGTGTTTACGCTTGGTGCCGGCAATATCCGGTGACTGCTCGGGTTGTGATTCCGACTGATCGTCTTCAGCTTGATTGTCCTTAGCTTGATCGTCTTCAGCTTGATCTTGTTCGTCGTCATCGTCGTCGTCATCTTCGTGGTTGTTGGAGGACGGAGCCGAGGACAAATGACCAAATATGTTGTTCTGAGTCGGAGTGGTCGCTCCGGGGGTGTCGAATACGGAGTTGCCTCCTGCGTTGGAGAGCGCTGGGCTGCCGCTTCTAGAGCCGAAAAATCCTGGAGAGGAAGTTCCGCCGACCGATCCGAACATGTTGGAAGTCGACGTGGCATCGCTAGCTGCCTTTGCCGGAGCGGTCACCTTTAATGCAGGAGTAACTGTCTCTTTCAGCTTCTCCTTCTCTTTCGCAACACGCTCGGCCTCCTCTTTATCCCACCGGGCTGACCATGCCTCTTCTGTTTCTTCATCTGAGTCGTAGTCTGCGTCCTTGGCCTTGGCTTTACGCTCCGCGCGCATCTGTTCGGCCGTCTTGGAAGTGCTCCCAAATTGGGCCATAAAATCGACTGCGCCGCCGCTACCTTTGGTGGAGCTTGCGCCGGGAATTTGGAAACCTGATTTGGAGCTAGCTGATTTGGGGATCTGGAACGGTGATTCAAAAGTGTTCTTCTTTGATGTATTGGTGGTGTTGCTGTTTCCAAAGGGTGACTGGAATCCAGACGTCTTGGATGCTTCTGACTGCTTCTTCTCGGGCTCTCCAGAGCTGGATGGGGAGCCTTTGCTGATTGAGTTGGCAAAAAGACTCGAGGTCTGCGAAGCAGGTGGGTTCGCTTTCGGCGTTGTGCTCGATAAAGCCGACGTCTTAGGTGTCGGTGTGCTAGGCGCATCACCGCTTCGATGCTTCTTCGTTGGTGATCCCTCACGTGCATGTCGAACAACTTCCTCGTCGGGCTTGCGTTTCACAGACAGGCTGGATTCGTTCCCGGTGATTCCTTTTGTAGCCGCTATTTGTTTCTTTGCTACCGTAATTTGCTTCAGGATATCGCTGGTCTCTTTGAGATGCCATCGCGAAAGCGAAGTCCAATCTGCTGTCAAGGGTAGACCTGCGAGCTTTGTGCGATACTGGTCATTCACCAAGGCTAGCTGCTCGGATAATTCAGCGAGGTTTTGGCTCGCATCCGTTGAAGACGACCAGTTCTGACCGGCGTGTATCCTGGGAATAATGGCTGTCTCTGCGGCTTTCGAAGGCGGTGCTCCAGCTCCGGTGAGGGTGGGCATGGCCGATGCCGGGGATGGCGGGGCTCCGTCCTTGGATGGCGACGCGGAAGAGGTCAACGCGTGCGATGGGTCGGGCTTTGGTACTTCGGTCGACGCCGTTGATGACGGTGTTGGGGGCGGGAAGGTGAAGGCATGCTTCGGGGCGGCATCTGCATGCGAGCTTCTATTGTTTGACTGCTTGGTAAAGAGAGAAAATCCCTGAGCCTGCGACGATTCTGGCTTCTTAGATGAGAAGGCACTGGACGAGAAGGGCGAGGGCTGTGGGAAGAGACCCTGTTCTTTGGGCGCTTCTGAGGCACCGGCAGTACTGTGTTTGGGCTGGCCAAATGGGCTTTTGAACCCTGAGCTCTCTTGCGCTTTCGTGGTCTGTGGGGTGGCGGATGGGAAGGTATCCTTGTCTTGCGTATTTGTGGATGAGGGTGCAGCAGCGTTGTTGGTCTGGAAAGTAGATGCCGCGCCGTTGAACAGACTGCTTGCGAAGGGCTTGCTCGCCGGGGTAGCCGTTGCCTCTTTGTTGCCGCTTCCGAATGACCAGCCCGATGTGATAGGGGCAGGCTTCGAGGTGGGCGTGTCCGTGCCGAATCCCATGAACGAATTGCCAGTCGCAGCAGGTGTGCTCTTCGCCACATTACTCGCACCTAAGATGTTAAAGCTACCTGACGACGCTGGCTTATCCTTCGTTGTCGATGCTGCGGTTGTACCGAAGTTAAGACCGCCTAATGGTGTCGTCGTGTCCTTCGGTGCTGCTGCTGCGCTTGTATTTAGGAAGGTGAAGCTGCCTGATGAAGCTGGGGTGTCCTTCGCTGCCGCTGTTCCGTCTGTACCGAGGTTCAAGTCGCTTGATGAAGCCGGTGTGTTCTGCGATGGCGCTGTTGTGCTTCCACCGAAGTTGAAGGCACCTGATGAGGCTGGGGCGTTCTTCGCCACTGCTGTTGTGTTTGAAGTAGGGAAGCTGAAGCCGCCTGGTGAAACGGATGTGCCCTTCGGTGCAGCTGCTGTACTCGCATTGAGGGAGTTGAACCCGCCTGTTGAAGCCGATGCGTCCTTCGATACCGCTGATGTGCTTGCTCCCAAGAAGCTGAATCCGCTTGATGCGGAAGACGTGTCCTTCGGTACCGCTGCTGTGCCTCCACCGAAGCTGAAGCCACTTGGTGTGGTGGTAGTCGTCGATGAGTCGGTCTGAGCGGTTGTAGCCGTGTGCACTGCTGGAAAAGCTGACGAGCTGGCGGGGAAAATAGAAACGAAGGGAGTGCTGGCGGGAGGATTGGAGGGCGCGACGCTGATGGGCGCGGATGTCTGCATGAAACCGAAGGCGTTGTTCGGCGCATTGGTGGTGGAGGAGTTGTTAGGCGTAGCAGCAGCAACGCTGGGGAAGAGGGCAGACGGATTCGGCGCACTCATCGCATTGCTGTTCTGAGCGCCGGTTCCAATGCTGCCAAAGGGATTGTTCGGTGCAGGGGCGGTATTTTGTGACAAGTTGAAGGGATTGGCAGGCGCTTGTGGTTGCGCTTGTGAGGTCGACGCGCCGAAGACGGAGCCGCCGAAGCCACCGGAGCCGTTCATGGCGGGAGCAGGTGCAGGCGCAGGCGCAGATGCGGCAAAGGGGTTACTCGCGGCTGCGGGGAAATTGAAGCCAGTCGCAGGAGGCTGCGGGTTGAAAACCGTGTTTGTCGCGTTACCGCCGAACGAGGGAAACGAGGAGCTTGAGAACGCGTTGGATGGCGCGGACGACTGCGCAGGAGGGAAGCTGTTCATGCCGTTGCCGAAGCCGTTGCCGTTCTGAATTGGGGGCTGCGATTGCGACAAGCCGCCAAACGGGTTTGCGTTGGAGGGGTTGTTGTTGGTACCGCCGAAGCCGAAGCCAGAGGGCTGCTGTGAACCGCCAAAGCCGGTCGGCTGTGAGGCCGACAATCCAAGACCCTGGAACAATCGATTCAGATTAGTATACGCCGGCATGTGGTGTAGCGGCGGTTGGTGGTGGCCACCGGACATCTACGCGGGATTCTGTAGAAGGTCGCGAGGGTGCGGTGGTGTTGTTGGTGGGTGAAAGACTTACAGAGGTTACACCTGGAGGTCTTTTTATGCCTTTCGCCGTTTTGAGCCTGAGGTGAAGCAGAGTTAGCGCGTTGTTGTGACGACAGTCGCGTGCGCCGTAGAGGACAACGCCAGGGGAGTGAAAGGTGAAGCACTTACTTGCGTCCTGCCAGCTGCGCAGCCGTCGCTTTACGCGGCAGGTCCGCAGGTGAGTCGTCGCGTTCATCGTACGGGTTCTCGGCCTTGCCCTGGGCGAATATCGATCCGCGTTTCGACATGATTGCGCCGCGAGTGGGTGATGTGTGCGGCGATGAAGTCGGATGGCGATGCAAAATACGAAGGTTGCAGTCGAGTATGGGCCTGATGTTAGTCAGCGCGCCCGCACCCCAGCAACCGCTCCGTGATCGCTACCCACACCAAAGTAGATACGACAATCTTAGTCACGTCACATTCGAGTTTGCTAGACGCGCGGTAGCCTTTTAATATCATGATCAATCCGACACTGATGCAGTTTTTGTCCGTTCCTAATGCTCCTATCGAATTCGTCGGGTACCAGACACTTGGTCCAGCGCATTCGCTTCCCCGGTATCATCAGTAATGATTCACCACGCTCTCCGAGAGGCCGCAAAACCATTCCCTTTTGGATTCACCGAACGACTCACATTGCTACTGCAACGACTCTCTTCCAGGTCTCCGCGAGCGGACCGTCCTTCCTATGTATAGGATCATACTCTGGGATAGGGATGCTATTGGCCACTTTTGCCTTATGTGCTGTGTCCTCATGGCCAGCCTCGCAATAGTTGTTGTCCCATTTGGGGGCCCTGCACATGTCCGCTCCCTGACGCATCTGACAGATGGCAGACGGCGCTGCACTTTGGATGTATCCCTAGATTTTCATAGTCATCTTCGGCTGTCTAGAGCAATGACTGACAGCCGCCTGTGGCATGTTAGCCAGTCTTCGCATGACTGTCGAGGCTCGCACGTGATGACGCTCGACAACTTCGACCCCACCTTGTGCATTGTCCAACGGCCCCCGCGTCAACAATAATTTACTTGAACCTTGCACACGGCATAACATTCATGCGTTACCGCGTGGAAGTGGTGGCCCTAGTACGTCTTGAACCGGCCGTCTATGATCCATAGGTTCCGTTCCAAGGTGTCCCGGGCGGTTTCGGGCGTAGGATAGAGAGCACATCCCGGTAGACTAGCACCGGAAGCCGGGAGTTGGGGACGTATGAGGTCGGAGTAAGGTAGTACTCTTCTGGGTTCTGAGACGCCATTATCAGGTGGACCGCGAGGGTAAGTCAGCTGAGACGAGGTAGTTGTAGATTGATTGCCGCGTCCAGCAATGATTACGTCTTCATAGCAAAGCACTGGGGAGGCACCGCAGATTAGATTTCAACTCCGTGCAGGAGGAGACTATTGCGCGCTTCTGATGGTGATGTTCGCGCGCCGCCAGCGACATCACTGGTCTGAACGTGGGGTAGCCCTTGGCCGTGCGCGATCTACGATCTGACTGGGATGCCCTGAATCTGTTTCGCACAAAGAAGACGGCGCCAGCAGCCGCGAGCCAATCGAGAGACACGGAGCGTGGACGGCCAGCCGCTGCCCCATCAACCGGTATTTGGCATGCTGACAGCCAGCCGCTCAGCCGGCTCTGCTCAAGTGCGCTCGCAAGCTGAAGCGTGGCGGGTGGTGGCCACACATGGCGGTGCGCTCAGCAGAGATCAGATGCGACGGGCTGCCTCGTCTCATGTTCGTCATCACAGCCGGCGCCCGGCGTGCTAGATGGTGCGGGGAGGGGCTACGATGCGGCATTTCGGTGTTCAGCCCAGCATTGCCAGAGTAGGCAGGCGAAGCCATTATATCAACAAGCTGCCTATGCGAGACGGCGAGCAACAGGCAGAGGAGCCGCAGGACGCCGCTGTGGCGCTTGATACGTTTGCAGCGCCGGATACAACGCGCGCTGAGTGGGCGCGGGGGCACGCTCGCGCTGGAATGCGAAGCTGCTGTGCCTCCGATTGCGTGGAGGCCTGGCTTGGGCGTCTGCGTCTGCTTGTGGGCCAGACCGCGGCATGTGGGAGTAGTACATGCATCCACGCCTGCGGCCTGCGGTTCATTAAGTACCTTTGGCCGGAGCACGTCTGGATGTCAGCCCGGAAGTTCCGTCTGCACCTCCGCTAATTCTCGGACGACTTATCAGTTCCAGATAGACCGTCGCCGCCCTTCCCCTCATCTGCACATGTTGATTATCATGCCATTTGCCTCTGGGTTATAAGCACCACTGCCGCCGTTGTGCGCCGCATCTGATCGATTACCCTGCTACCGTCTCAACTCGCCGATCGTCTCCGTCAGTGCACCGTTGCTTGCAGGCGATCGCGGTCGCGTCCTCAGAACCCTGCGTGCCAGGATACCACCAAACAGTGTCAACAGGACTCGTCTGCCTCCATCGCCAGCGGGTTACAGTCAAGGTCTCGTCACCAATCTAAAATTCCCAAGCGTCCCGCCGTCGCAGACATGTTGGCTTGGTGATGCCGTGTACCACGCACTATTTACCTCTTGGACCGCCCACCCCAACATCCGCCATAGCACACCATGGCTAACTCGCGCTCGACGAGCCATGCGCGCCTCCACAAGCACAAGCGGGGCACCTCGGCGTCGTCAATAGGCAGCCCGCGCCCGCTCAGCCCCGTCGCCGACAGCGATGCCTTCACCTTCAACCGGTCAGAAACGCCAAAGGTCACCTACGAGGAACCGTGGGTCGCTGAGCCCACGCGACCGAAGCCCACGGCGGCTTCCTCGCACAAAATCAAGCCGTACATGCGCAAGCTGTCGTTGAAAGACCAATCCCTCGACCTGTCGCGGCCCTCCGAAAACGACCAGCTGGCGGGGCTCGGTATTTCCGAGTATGGGGTTGATCATTCACGGTCGGCTTCTGACGTCAACTTCATCTCTGTAAACGCACGCAGCAACCGCCACGGGCGCAGCACCTCGAACACCTCGCAGTTCTCCACCTCCTCGAGCCTGCAACGCCCGACCGCTCCCTATACGATACGCCCCTCCGCCCGCCCATACACACCGCCCATTTCCAAGTCTACACCATCTTCAGTGCTGGGGAGCGAGGTAGGGGCAGACGACATCATGAGCGACGAGGAGTACCGCCTGCGGCAGCACGCTTTCGATCCCTCTCGCCGGTCCGGCTCGCTCTCCTCAACACCGGGTGCGGCCCCCGCCCTCCGCATTCACACCACAGGCTCCTCCACACGCCTCGCAGGAAGCTACTCCCAGTCGACAGTCTCGCTCACTTCGCCAATTGGCCAGTCACGGTCGAGAGGTGACACGCTCCGTTCCATGGATACCACTACCTCGCCGAGCTCTCGAACATCCTTCGACAAGGCATTTGGCTTCGTCCGCGGCGGCCGGGACTCGCCGGTGGATGCTGCCTCGCGTGCCGCCTCAATCCGCGCTGCCCGAGAGGCTTTCCAGGAGAAAGAAGCAGCCAAGGAGCGCAAATATGACATGGAGGCCTACAAGCGGGCGGAGAAGCAGTACAAGAAAACAGAGCAGCAACAGCGCAAGGCCGAGTCAACGCAGGAGAAGAAGCGCGCCCGCAGCATTTCTGACTCAAACGAGAAGGCTTCAAGACCCTCGATTGGTGGCAGGCAGTACTCAGACCATCGCCATGCGCACACCAGCACCCTGCCGAAACCCGTGGCAACTGTCCACTACGAGAAGCGCGGCGGTGCCGGGCCAAAGGTCACCAAGAGCAGGGAGGCGAAGGGAACGTGGCTGAGGTTCGTTACTTGGTTCAAGACGAGGTTGCTACGCATCTCTAGGCGCATGAACTGCGCATCGTGAGTGGCTGGTCGATAGATGATTGGCCACGTACGACTTGCAGCATGCATTGTCCACCTCAGCCTCAACACCCACGCAAGCCGTCGACCCTCGCGCTCATCCGCTCATCCCCGCGAATGTCCTCGACTCCGCTGGATTCTCACATCGTTACCCTCACATTTCCCCCCCTTTGAGCATACCTTGCTCTGTTCAGTTTCTTCGTCTTTTTCTCCTTTCACTCAGCATGGGTAGCAATCACGGATTTTACGAATTTTATGTCTTCCTTCAGCATACATACATGCCCTGCATATATCGCACGCATTCTAGGGTCACCGGTTGGTATCATTCTGGGATTAGCGATACCTCGTTCGGTGCATTGGGTGGTATGGAATCTGGAGCGTCCCCCTCACTTTTGCGGTGTGTCCTTCCATGAATGGGCATGCTTCGGCGTCATTATATACTCACGGGGATTGGCGTTTGAATAAAGCCTTTGTGCTTTGGTATCGATTTTAGGGCCCCGCAGGATAGGATGATAGCGAGCTCAAGCTGACAAGCTTCTGAGCACAATAGCATTTATCTTTATCAAATCATTCGTTTTTCTTGCTTCCTCTGCTCCTCTTTTTGCCTATTGCCCCCAGGTGGTTGCACAGGGGTTCATGTCATCTGGCGAATCCACGGAGTCACTGCTCATTTCTGGTCCGTTCCTTCCCTTGTGGCTTGATAGGTCCATTGCTAATGCGGCGTCATCCGCCTAGAGTGTCTCTCGGTGCCTCTTGAGCAAATTGCGCGAGGAAAGCAACCGCATTACACACAGGTTAAAAAAGACAGGCTTGTGTATTCTAATCATTGCGTCGAGCTGAGACCACAGTGCTCGCTCAACCACCCACATCCTCCGGGTAGCAAGACACGAGAGAGCAATCTTTTGCCGTTGGTCTGCGGAACGCTCTCAGAATGGGGAGTCGCTTACCAAAAAGTCGGGGTCAGCTCCTAAAATGGAACCTCGCTAGTGGTGGGCTTGAGGCACATGTTTTGAATGGGCCGGGCGCAGAGATTGCCCCCCAGCAAATGTTCACTCTACATGAGTTCAAATATTAACGAAGCTAACCCTGCAGCACCGAACAGAACCATCTTCAGTCCCCTTCTGCGACTTCCAATAGAACTCAGACTCGAAATCTACAGAATGGTATTTCGCGGCTATCGCTTTGCGTAGACCACCAAGGCAAGATGGATTTGTTCGGATACAAATCCAATCGAGTTAAATATTTCCATCTGCTCTCTACAAGCCGCCAGATCTACCAGGAAGCACGCCTGATCCCAATCCCAGAGATCTCGTTCCTCTTTTTCTACGCTCCTAATTTCCATGCGTGGCTCCTGCGGGTTGCAACTCACATACACAACAGCATTCCTAGGCTCATCATCCACTTAGGTATGTAGAGGCCACATAGTGATATGTATCGGGTCTTGGTGGTTGTTGGAATCTTGGGCAAGCTTTGCTGCTTCTAGTTACGTTCGGTCGATAGATTAGGCTGCACCGCCACATTCCTTCAGACTGCCTCAATCTCGCTCCAAGCAGATCGAGCCATCAGGTTGCCAATGTGATATAAACATACCTGAATCTCTACCACCGTCCCACTTCAACAATGGAGGAGCCACTTATCATAACAACTCCATTCAAGCTCACGGAGGCGTTAGTACCCCACTAAACATCTTGAAACCTACCCCACTTACCGAAATACCAGCTCCGAGCGAAACCAGCACAACTCTCCCTTCCTCGGAGTCCTCCCCGCCGAGCTTCGAAACCGCATCTACTTACTTGTCCTTGGGAACAAGACTTGGACGGTGCGCTGGAAAGCAACCTCCAACGACCCTGAGAAGAACGCTTTCAGCCTCTTACTCGCAAGCCGCCAACTCCACGCCGAAACACGCCTTCTCCCCGTGCGCCTTAGCAAATTCTGCTTCTCGGAGTGGTACTTTTTCGAGGCTTGGCTGCGTCGTTTGACATGGGACCAGCAACGCGCTGTGGCGTCTATCGAGTTTCGGTTTGATGTAAAGGCGTTGCGTCGAGTAGAGGGGCATCGTTGGATTCCAGGGAGTGTGGATCGGTTGGAGATGCTGAGCTGGTGGAATAGAGAGGCGTTGAGGTTTGAGGTGTTGCCTGGGTTGAGGAGGGTGAGGCTGGTGATGGAGGGTGATGTACGAGGGATGGGGGAAAAGGCTGGGGTGGTGTGGGAGGAGTTGAGGGGGGTGGTGGAGAGTGTAAATAGGGAGGGAAGGGCGAGGCTTGAGATGGTGGTCGATGAGTATGATGATTATGCTGAGTTGGAGCTGCAAGATGGGTTTCCGCCAATTGGGCTGTTTGATTAGTCGGGCAGTTGGAAGGTAGCAATAGAGGAACTGAAGAGCGACGTAGATTGAACTCAAGAGTCCTCCCACAAGCTGTGGCGTCATCACACAGATGCCAGTGCGGCCAACCCGGCGCGGTGGCTCGGGTCCAGCGCTCGTCCGAACATGCACCGAGGCCCTCGCATCAACCTTCCCGAAAGCAAAGCTCCAAGCAACGCAGCTCCCCGCGCTTCTCCTCCACCACGTCCACCACGCCCATCACGCCATGCCATAGCGCCCTTCCACGCTCCTTACCCACACTCGCCATGTCGCTCCGAAGCTTCCCGCGGGCTTCAATTGCGCTCCGCACGAGCAATCGGGCCTTCTCCGCGCCGCCCTCAGTAGTAGCACTGGCACAATGCGCGACGACGCGGGTGCAGCGGCGGTGGAAGAGTAAGGACAGACAAGATGAAAGCGATAAGCCCGCGCCGCTACGGTTCCAGCTGTACGAGAGTATCCACGAGCGTGTGCAGAAGGAGCGGCGGGAGCAGGAGGAGATGGCTGGCTTGAGAAACAGGACGGCGTACGGCAGCTTCTTGGCCACCATGTTTGGTACGTATCTTCGGGCTTACAGAGTGGAGGAGAAGGCTGATGGTGGGCAGTTTGTCTCTGCACCGCCGGCATCGGATTCTACTTTGGCCAGGCGATCCCGCAACCGCCTCCCACGACGTCGACGACTGCCCTCGAGACGATGACGCCCCCGAAACATAACATCTCGGAGGGCAACATGGAGGCGGCGTGGGTTGACTTTCGCGATATCGTGGGTAAGGAGAACATCTCGCTGGAGCGGTCGGAGCTGGAATCGCATTCGGGGTCGTCGTGGTCGTCGCATCCTGCTCTGCCCGGTGATATCCCGTTCTGCGTGGTGAAGCCGGGGAGCACGAAGGAGGTCAGCGCCATTATGGCCATCTGCCATGAGCGGAAGATACCCGTGACAGCATACAGCGGGGGCACGAGTCTGGAGGGACATTTCGCAGCGACAAGAGGCGGCATATGCATTGATTTCTCGCGCATGAACAAGATCCTCAAGCTCCACAAAGAAGATCTCGACGTCGTAGTCCAGCCAGCGGTAGGCTGGGAACACCTGAACGAAGAGCTGGCAAAGGACAATCTCTTCTTCCCGCCGGACCCGGGCCCAGGCGCCATGATTGGCGGCATGGTCGGCACAGGCTGCTCGGGCACGAACGCATACCGCTACGGTACCATGAAAGACTGGGTGCTCTCGCTCACCGTCGTGCTCGCCGACGGCACAGTCATCAAGACGCGCCAGCGCCCCCGCAAGTCGTCCGCCGGCTACGACCTCACGCGCATGTTCATCGGCAGCGAGGGTACCCTCGGCCTTGTCACAGAAGCCACCCTCAAAGTCACCGTGAAACCGCAACACACCAGCGTCGCCGTGTGCGCCTTCCCATCTGTGCGCGCGGCCGCAGACTGCGTTTTCAAAGTCGTTGAGGCGGGCGTGCCCATCGCTGCTATCGAGATCCTCGACGATGTGCAGATGAAGTGCATCAACGACGCGGGCATGACGCACAAGACGTGGAAGAATGCGCCCACGCTGTTTTTCAAATTCGCGGGGACCCCGAACAGCGTCAAGGAGCAGATTGGCCAGGTGCAGGCGCTGGCCAGGAAGACGGGTAGTGTGAGCTTCGAGTTTGCGAAGAACGAGCAGGAGAAGGAGGATTTGTGGCAGGCAAGGAAGGAGGCGCTGTGGAGCGTTATGGCACAAGGACATAATCATGATCATGAGGATATGGCCGTTTGGACGACGGATGTTGCGGTGCCGATCT
This sequence comes from Lentithecium fluviatile CBS 122367, assembly GCA_010405425.1. NCBI lineage: Eukaryota > Fungi > Ascomycota > Dothideomycetes > Pleosporales > Lentitheciaceae > Lentithecium > Lentithecium fluviatile. The sequence goes on along the minus strand of MU005593.1, from coordinate 603,285 downwards.
CGAAACTTCCCCAGATTATTGAGGAGACCAAGGAGAATATTAAAAAGAGCGGACTCCTAGGTAGTATCGTTGGTCACGTCGGTGATGGTAACTTCCACTGTAAGCGCCTTCGTTCCCCCTTCCCATCCCTTTCTTCATAACCACTAACCCGATGACACAGCCATCATCCTCTACAACAAGAAGACCGAGCACGAAAAAACCAAACACGTGGTCCACGACATGGTCAAGCGCGCTATCGAGCTTGAGGGCACAGCAACCGGCGAGCACGGCGTCGGCCTCGTCAAGCGCGACTACTTGCCGCATGAACTGGGCACCGACACCGTGAATGCCATGCGCAGGTTGAAGATGGCGTATGATCCGCTTTGCTTGCTGAACTGCGATAAGATTGTGAGGACGCAGATGCCGAAGAAGGGGGAGGTGGAGGAGTGGTAGAGCACTTTGAGGGAAGGCGAGGGTGATGAAAGGATGGGCGTGTATGTGGGGTAAGAGAATGCGCGTTTTGTGTGTCGAGTTGCCATCTGGGACACGGATTACGTCCGACGTCGGCATCGAGTAGAACACCGTTCAATATTTCAAATCTTGTTTGCTATCCTATGCAACGAATCTGGGTATATATCCTACTACTCCCATTACCCCGTTTCGTCCCCCATCCTCCCACTACCTTACCGACTAAAAACTTGCACCTCCCCCACCCCACGAATCTTCCCCTCAACCGCCTTCTCACTCATCCCCAACTCCGTACAAATCTCATCGAAACAATGCATGCCGTCTAGAAACTTGACAAGCGGTAAGCCGCCCTCCACCCCGTCGCTCACCAGGCTGTCCAACCGCGTGACTTCCTCGGCCTGCCGCTCGGCGATCGCGCCTGGGGAGAAGAGATTCGTCGTAGTGTGTGTGGTAGTGGAGGCTAGGGAGGGTTTGTGGTGCAACCCACTCGCATTGGTGTGATGATTGGCGTTCGTGTGTTGTTGGGTGATATGTGAGGTATTCAGATGCCCCCGAATCGTACTCGTATCCGAGTCCCTATAGGCATGCCCACCCCCGACCGTACTCTGCGCCCCAGACTGCAGCGAGGTCGGCGGCGCCGGGGGCAAGTTCAAAGACGTAGCGATTGCGTACTTGTGCACACGGTACAGGAACCCCTTTATCACGCCGAAGGTGATGAGGCGGCGGATGTCGATGCCGGATAGCAGGGGCAGGTTGTCGAGGACCCAGTTGCGCAGTGTGAGGCCTTGGCGCAGGGAGGTGTAGAGGGTTATCAGGGTGTCGTGGGTAAGGGGGTGCGAGTCTGAGGGTGCAGGGTCAGCGTCGGTGGCGGCGGGGAAGCCGCTGGCTGAGGTGTATGTTTCGCTGTGCTGAGAGGTCGAGGAGGATATGGAGGAAGACCGCTCGTCTCCTCCGCCTCCGCCTCCGCCGCGGCCTCTGTCAGACTCAGAGCCCAGTTTCGCACCCCGGTTCGAGTTCGAGCCCCAGCGGATCCTGGGAACGGCCACATACCGCATACACTCCTCCTTGACCCCCTCGTCGACGATAAACCCGCCTATCTCCGCCGTCGGCGCATACACAGCACCAAAACTGAAGATATCGAGGAGCACGAGACAGCTATAGTAGACGAGGTGCTGGATTGCCTTGCGCGTGAGGGAGAGGTCTGTGTCGGCGAGCTGGGCGATGTGCGAGACGCTGTTTATGCCGTTGATGTAGGGCAGGATGCGGGAGAGGGTGAGGTCCGAGGAGATGGGAGTCGATAGCGTGGAGAGCGAGATGGTAAGGAGTGGGACGGTGTGCGCGTGAATTGGGGGTGGTGGGGGCCGGGTGGGGAAGAGCTTGAGGTTTATGGTGTTAGAGTCGTCTGGAGGGCGTTAGTATAAAGGAAACGGCAACGAGGGGGAAGGAGGGACGTACCAATGGGTATCATACACTCAGCGTAATTGTTCAAATCCTCAAGCACCATCTCACAAAGCGCATAAACCTTACTCCCACCACCAAACCCAAGACCTGCTTCCTCACCAGCACCATCATCCTCCCAAACGCCCCTCCCTTCCTCCTCCCCACTCAAGAACCCACCTTGCTCCTCCAGGCCCCTCAAAAGCCTCCCCAACTTCCTCACCACCTCGCCAAACGCGACCCAATCCGCCAACCCCTCTTCCACGACAAGCGCAAAGTTGAAAATAAACTCATTGCGCGAGTACTTGCCCTCACGTATGCAGACCGGGTACCCAATGACGCGGCACTTGCTGATGCAAAAGGTGAGCAGGCGGTCGCAGAATTGTTGTGTCGGGATCAAGTAGCTGGTTATAGATTCGAAGGAGAAGAGGGGCTCGGCGAGGGCAGATGGGGTCTTCGAGGGGGTTATGCTGCCTTCGGGGACTTGGTGGAGGACGCGGGAGCCTGTGCGGGATCTGTTAGTGATGGTGTTGGTTGGAGGGAGGAAGGACGGGAGAGTGTGGGGTACCTTTTTCATGGTGGAAGCGGGTGAAGAAGATGGCTTTTATGGCGCGCGTCGGCATTGCACATGTGGGGTGGGTGGTCGCTATGCGGCGTTTTTCGTGGGGACTACATTGTGGGTTGGAGTTGATGGAGCTTTTGACGGCGGGACCACCATTGGAGAGCTCGGGAACGTGGTCCGTGCGGACTAAGCTTAATTGGGTCCCCGGGTTTAAGCTCTGGACCCATTAAAACGTCTTCAGATTGGACTGTAGCTCTTGCACCCCACTAGCCGGTACATGATTAATTATGTTAAATCTGGGATCGCATCACTTCTTTGTATCATTTAACTTTCAAGTCATAAAGTCTGAGCTCTACCGCATTCTAAACCAGCTTTGAATCCGCCTCCAGAGACGAAATACAGTTTTGCTATTGTATACAGCAGCTTATTGAAGCTGTGTAGAAACATCCACACACACGCACAAGACTGTCGCATCCTTTCTCATGCAAGCCTCCCGAACTATACAGCCCCAATAAGTTGTCGGAATGGTAAGGCTGGAGATAGACAGGCGCAGCAAGGAGGGGATAGAAAATGAACAATTTGAGTATCTTCTAATAGCAAGCCGGCCTTATTCCATGAGAATACATCGACTGATAACGCGATCCTCAAGCCTACAGGATCAACACCACGTCCCAAAAAGGCCTGATGCAGGTGGCCTACCTACTCTGGCCATCCTGCATACTTATCCGTGGGGGCCTGCATCTTGCATGTGCTTCGCATTCCCGCCCCTCAGCCTCGACCACCCAAACGGGAACCGACGCACAGACAAACCGTTCACAAAGGCAGGTGTTTACATTCCCGTCCTGCACCTGTAAGGGGGATTTCTCAGGCCAATACGGCAAGCGCTTTATCTCGGGTTTCCAGCGCGCCACAGTCCGCAGTCTCTCCTGTAAAAGAGGCAAGTGTACGGAGGGACGTGTCAGCCTTCCACCAACGCCATGTAAAGATATGTCTGAATGCAGGAGGTGTTGACTCATCCATTCTTGGTCATCAGGTTAGGTAAAAGGTATATGTAAAATGTATACAAGAGAAGTGAAGACGACATGAGAGACCACCCACATCTATACGTATGTGGAAACAAACTGCCAAAAAGTTTTCGCAACCGAAAAGAATGTTGTTGGGGGGGGTATATCGCACCGAAGCAGACCAAGACGGGAAAGACCCAATCCGAACCAAATCAAAACAAGCCATAACAGTCATTACACCAAAACTTTCGTGGAAACAGAAAACAATGACCCCATGAGCTACGCGTTAATGATGAGATTGCGCTGGTTTGCATCGTCCGGAAAGTTGCCGAACACAAATCGATACAGGTCAGCCAGCCAAGCAAACTGTGTACTCCTCGACATCCAGTTCACCGCTCTGCCAATCTCACTCGCCGTAAGCCGCCGCAAAGGCTGTGTATGCACGGTCTTCAGCGTGGGGTCCGTCAGCACAAGCTTCTTGTAATTTTCGAACAGCTTGGTCTGCCATTGGGCCATTCCAAAGCTATTGGATGGCAAGGAGCGGATAAAGTCTGGAAGGGGTATTTGACGCGAGTAACCGGCGTTGATGGCTGCTTTGACGATGAGGCCTTTGAGGCGGATGAGATTGGGATCTTCGCGGCCGGCAGTCGCGGTGGAGGAGCTGTGGACGGATTGTGAGGTGTCCGAGTAGGTGGATAGGTTCGAGGAGGATGATGACCAGCGATCGTGTGTGCGTGTCTGCCCTGCTTCGGGCCCGAGGATCAGTATGTTTGGAACGTTGGGTTCTTCGGCAGGTGAGAACTCTTCGCGGTCATCAAAAATGGTGGTAGGCGTCTCGGGGTGCATGATAGGGCGCTTCCGCATCGATACGGCAGAATGGTACGATTCGTTCAGACTTGATGAGCGGCCAGAAATATCGGAATACGCGGTGTGTGGATGCGATACGGAAGCGGGGTGATGGGCTGTGAAAGTGTATTGAGATGGGCGCGGGGTTCCGCGTTCGGGTCGCACTTGGGTCCAGCCTTCGCGGAAAAGGTCGCACAGTTCCCAACACGCCTGGATGGCGGATCCGTATATCTCTTCGTCGGCTGGTTTTCCGTCACGACTGTTCTGGCGGATACTGAATAGCATCTCGGCTAATGACCAGCAGGCATGCAGAAGCGCGTCCGTCTCCTCCGGAAGCGACGTCCTTTGTTTCATCAGGCGGTGGCACAGAGTGAGGTAGAAGTCCAGCGTGCGTTCCCGGAAAGCTTCGGGCAGATTGCGATCGTGAGCGTTGTAGAGGTGGTTGTTGAGCTCAAAGCTGACTCTCAGGACTGAGTCGGCCGCTTCGTCTCCCCGCTGTCGCACTTCGAATAGGGCTAAACAAAAGTCTCGGCAGAGGTCTAGCGTAGGGCTGACTTCGGTGGCAGGGTCCTCGTTGCGATTCTGGTACAATGTCTGGCAAAGGCGCCAGCAGGTTTTCCAAGCATACTCTTGTGCTTCGCCGCGTCCGCCTGAATAGTGGAACATTCTCTGGCGGTGATTCTGGCTTAGCTTTGCGAGGGTGTTACACAGGGTCCAGCATTCGTTCAGCGCATTGCGTAGAGCTGCCACCTCTCGCTCTGTCTCATTGATACCATTTAGTACTTCGCCCATCGTCTGTGTGCCGGCCTGGGGACCCATGGACATGATTGACGTTTTTGACTCCGGTGTCTCGGACGGCTGGCTGTCATCGAATTCAAAGGTAGAGTTGGACGCAGTCTCCGAGTTTGCAACATCCTCTGCCTCGGCGATGTCTACGGCGTTCAGTCCAGAATTGGGTTTTTGAGATTGTGGCAGGTACGTACCAGCGAGGTTGACGCTGACTCGCGAGCTCCGCCGTTTGCCATCGCTTTCATCTTCGTGTTCCTGACGCGTCTGTGCGCGTGGGGTAGTGCGGTCTGGCGCGATTGAGGAAGGAACATCCGTGTCAATTGGATGTGTGTAAGTGGAAGTATGCTGTGGACGTTCAGCCATCAAAATCCAGCTCAGAGCGGCATGCGCGCGACGGACCTTGTCGTCGGGGATCATGTTTGCTTCTGGTGTTTGCGGCGACACCACAGCGGTCTGATCCGACGCAGTTTCATTTGAAGACGGTGGGGCGGCCACACTCGCCCGATTCTGCTAGTCGTGTTAGCGCCTATGCCGTGCAACAACCGCCAACGCGCTACGTACGAATGTTTTGAAGTGGGCAGGCGCATGAATGACCGACTGCGGCGCGTCGTCTGAGTCGGAGCGCCTGCGCACAGGAAGCGCCGTGTCTAGCTTCGAGGGCTGCGACTGCAATGCGATCAGGTATGTTCGCTGTTGTAGTGATATAGCTTCTGCCATACCTTGGCGTGGCTGTCCAGGCTCAGGGGACTTGTGATGTCGTCGTGGTCCGGCGACTTGATATCGCTAGACCCGTCCCCGCTCTCGCCTTCGCTCTCGCTGACGTGGTTCTCCTGCGCATCATCTTCGATCTGTGCTGTGTCAGCCCGCGCATCGTGTGTGCCCGTCCGGCAGCATCTACCTCAGTCGCGACGGTGCCATTGCTGTCGACTGGCGAGGGGTCGACGGTGGAGGGGTAGGGACTCGGGGGAGCCAGGTGGTCCGAGGTATTTGACGACCTTCGAGTTTCCATTAGCGCTGCTGCGGGCTGGGGGGTGGTCGCTCCCATGCCGGGGGCTCTCGCACCTATTTGAGAAGACCTGAGCAAAGGTGGCCGGCGAGCTGGGCGAGTCGGTATAAGGGCTGAACGACGACTTCAAGCCCGTAGTCGGCGACGGCATGAGCTGCGTCGCGGTGGCCATGCCTCAGAGAGCCCCTCCGGTCAGGCACACCTACGCTGCTGCGCCAGTCTGCGGGGCGATGCGAGTCCTAAGAGGACTCTCTGCAGTCTGCGGTCCGGCTGCCTATCAGACGGAAGCCCGAGGAGAGGAGTCGCAAGGCTGATAGCAGCTCCCCTGGGCGAATCAGAGGGGGTGCGCAGCGAGCGAGGTGGGCGGGTAGAGCAGCGCGGATGGGGGCTCTTGTAAATAGCAGCCGGCTGCAGGCGCGGTGTTGGGGAGGATGCGGCGACAGGACTGTTTTGTTTCGACTAGGACGGCGACGGGCGACGGCGTAGCGTAAGACGCCTCTGGCAGCACTCCCTGAATGCTGACCTTGCGACGACGACCAGCTGGGACGTCGCGAGCAGGTGGAGTGTGCCCCTGCTTACCGGCCTTGGCCCGCGCCCGCCAATGGCGGCTGCAGCTGGTATCAAGCTTCATAGCGGCAGGCCTCTAAGCGCCCGCGGGCACCGCTAAGGCACGGGAATCCGCTAGGCCTCGTCGCCATCGTCACCCATCACATCCGCACGGAGACCTGGGGCAAGGCCAGGACCCGTCACGCTGGACGTAGCCGTCCTCTGGGACTGACCGACAGCCACCAGCGGACGGCCGACGCTCATCGTCGCGTGTTGTGGTGTCTCATCGCTCGCGGCTGCCGTCTGGGGTGTGACGAGACGTAAAATATTCTCCGACACTGCAATGGACTCCAGTCGACCACACTGCTCCCCATGCTCCCCAACCCCGCAGAACACTCCTCCTGCTGCTCACACGCCAACATCCTCACTCGCCAATGGCTCCAATCGTCTTAGTCCAGGACGGCTCGGCCAAGCTCTCATCAGCACGAGCGTGCCCTCTCCAGACACTAATGCACTCACGTCCACAGGCGACAACATCTAACGGGCAATCATGTGTCACCGACCCACTGCATGCAGCCCTGCGGCGTGGCAGACATATTCCTCCGGCTGACCGTGCGATTCAACTCCCAGGATCGAGCTCCAACCTCCCTGTACCGACGTGGCCGGCCCGCACCAAATCGTCGCCAGTGGAGTGTGATGGTTCCCAGGAGCTCCCGTTGCACGGCGATCGGCCGATTGCTAACTACCGGAATCCTTCGACGTTGGCCCCAGGATTGGACGCCTGGAAACTTGGCTTATCATCGTGGGCGAGAGCATTTGCTCAATTTGCTCACACAGACAACGCACTCTACCGGCTCATCTCCACTTCTCAAAAGAATTGTTGTCTCATATTTCGACATGAGGGCAACAGCCGCCTCCGATCGCCCTGTGCCCCAGACGCGCATACTTACCCGCGTGGATGGGCCCTATTTCGGGACAATAAGCGCCACTAGGGCACGGGTCACCCAGATTGGGACGTAATACGACTCGCATTGGAGCAGGTCGCAGCTGTGGCCCAAAGCTCGAATGGAAAGATCTTCAATTGCGTTGCTCTTGTATACCAGGCGAACTTCGCATATCAAAGTTAAGAAGTTATTCTCTCGAAGACGTCTAGGGCCGTTCGGGCTCACTGGCATGACATCCCCGCTGTACCTCTGCTCTGGCAGCGTTGGCCGTGCAAACTGCAACGCCGGTTATTCCGCATTCAGATGGCCGCCTTAACAAGCTCAAACACAACTTGCTGAATCTTCGGCTCATTGTCAAGAAGCGGCTAGTTTTGTCTACTAACACATGACCATCGCCTAAATGCATCCTCCTACCTGCAGATGATTCTCGCTAGAGTTTACGATCCTTCTGACACCAGGGTCCACAAGAGTAAGTACCAACAAGCAGCGTACTAAATGATGCGGGCGCTTACTCCGGCCATGCCTTTGGTACACGGCTGCAGCAGCCACCGCAGCCTTTCGGGAGCAAGAGTCGGAGCGAGGCTCACTGCAGAGCTTCATAACGACTTTCTTATTGACGAACGTCTCATGCCCGGTCAAAGCTCTGAGACTTCAGCAAACATTATTCTACGCGAAGCGAATGGTCGTCGAAAAGTCTTGATCCATGCATACATGCCGGCCATCCTCGTTGCACCATGCTCCGCCTGTCTACATTAACCGGCGAACTCTTGGTCTTTGCCCAACACACTCTACGGCTATGATGTCTTCATTGTCATCCGTTGATGTCATCCAATGTCTAGGAGGGTTGAATAAGCCGCAATGAGCAGCCACCAACAGCACAAAGAGCTGTGCCGTGGCTTCGCATACGGTCGAAGAATTGGCGACCGTGCCAGAACATTCCCTAAACTGACATCAGATAGTATCCCGATTGTTGGACTCCACTACCTAGCGTGGCAGACTCGGGCGCACTACGCCTATACGTATGTTGGCGTAGCCCTCGGCTCTTTGCTCTGCCACGAGATACGCCGCGAACGCCAGTTCTACTGAGCCGCTCTCATCGACCAAGTGTCGCGAAAAGACACTATCGACAAAAAGTATTTGATGACTGCCTTTGACAAGCTTGACATTAGTCTGACGGCTGCAATGAAGCCCCAACGAGGCTGGACATGGAACTGAGCGCTTGCACAACCAACAGGCCAAAACTGCATGTTTCACCGTAACAGCGCAGAGCCTCCACCTCAAATCTGATTGACTAAGCTCGGAGTCTGCCTTGCATAGCGGCCTCCGCCTCAATATTCTCCACATGGCGCTTCGATCGGTTCTACGGCCCTCACGATCTGATAACAATGCAAGGCGTCCCGTGACTTTAAGGGAAAGGTGCTCGGCGAGGTGCTTGTTGGCCGTCATTGCATAGAGCCACTTCACCTCAAGAGGTTCGTTCTCCGAAATGTGCAGCTGCATTGAAATGTCTCGCGGTCATCAGTTTTGGGTTCGCTGACATCCTCGCTTGCCTAGTCAACGGCACTCGCACGGCAACTTCTTCAAGGCTGCTTTGTCCTGTCGGCTTACACGTTGAACGAAGGAGACTACGGAGATCTTTGGGTCCCTTCCCATGGTTTTGTCTCATTGAACAAGTGCCCATTGCACGCGACGAAGAAAAAAAACAGTCAAGTAAATCCACCAGTCTATTGCACAGTAGCAAGTCATTGCTCCCGGATTTCAAAAGAGCTTATTGGCACCTCGCTTTTTAGCGAGGTGGGCTGTACCCTCTACCTCTGCTCGGCATGGGGTTCTGTTAGCTGTGTGGTGTTTTTCAATCTTTCAGTGGATTCGTCTCTGGCTGTCGAGGCTCTTGACGAATACTGAGACTTCATTCTCGCACCCGGGGTGGTGCATTATTCACGCCCGATGTATTCCAGCACAAGCATGCATCTTACCGCAGCCATATTGTTTGAGCACTACTGACTCATAAGGCAGATTCAACATCAGTCCTCATTTTGAGGCGGTCTGATGCTCAACCGCACAAGGCAGTTCCTGTGATATTCACCCGATTGCATCTTACTAGAGCCTCGCACACCGCTCTTTATCCCGGACACATGAAACCAACAATGTACCAAGCATTCGAGCATTCCTTCGTCGATATCTCGCCATCCTCACTATTCTCGTTGACGTTCACTACCGAAAGCAGCAAAGCAGCGATGCGCTTACCCGATCCGGTCGACCAATCACATCCCGCATGCTGGCGCCCGGCTCAACCCAATGCTCTAAACTTGCTTGTTTCATGAAACAAACGCTGCAAGCCTCGTCCGCCTCAAATCTCTTCGAAAGTATGCGCGTATAAATAACTGTGCGTATACAAAAATACTTCTCGAAGCGCTTCGGGCTTTTATGATCTTGAATGATGGATCGTGGCAAATATTGGAGGTGACTTGGCTTAAGCCACAGAACCGAGGAACGGCGAGAGGCGCACGCGCCCAGGATGCTTGGGATGATCGCCTTGAGCTTGATGCACGGCATGGAGTGATGTTTGTGGCGTGGAGTTGTGCAATGTTGCACGCGCGTGGCTGCCCCTCCTTTGTATACGGAACAGAATCTTCAGCCTCAAAGGTGTGGCGAGATTTTACGAAACATTTCCGGGGATGCCCCTTCCCCATGGCATCACATCTATTCCTGCTGATTATACAACGAGATGTTGCTATTTTCTCCGTCTCTCGTCGCAACACCACCGACCTGTCACGGGCGGCTTCTTCATCAACTTCGCCGCCAGACCTCCACTCCGGCTAGCAAACTACCACCCAATCGATTCACCCGTCTATCGTCCCGTTTTATAAAAGCTATGCTGCGACCCAGTGCGGTGTTGCCGGTCCTTGGTCCGTATCCTCACACAGCTTTCTTGCAGAAAAGATTCAGTTCGTCTTCCAAAGTTGGTATCGGGTTCGGTCAGAAGACAGCTGAGAAGAATGCATATTCCAGCGCAAGATTGGGAGTATAGACTTCAGCGATGCGACCAGACCGACAGGAGAACGCGCGACGTAATCTACTATTTGCTTACTGATCCACTGTCTAACGCACAAGTGGGGGAACTACGTGTCGTACTAATAGCATCACGTGCTTGAACTTCATTCTGCCTTACCCCCCATTACTACGTCCGCAGTCTACTCTCGATACTGCAGTACAGTCAGAGATCGGAAAGGGTGCACGCTAGCTACACGAAGGCACCCGAACCTGAATGGAGTGTAAGAAAGACTAAGGTCGCCTCCACTCTTCACTCCACACAAACTAGCTCCGCATGTTTGTATGGAGACTGGGGGGTGGCATGACGATTCCTGGGCCCTGCATCAAATAGCTTCCGGTTTCGACTTTGTATAGTTGATATCAGGCATCAACTCACAGCATCAGCGCAGTGAGAGACCCCAGCGTGAGGCCGGGGGTCTGAAGAGAGGCCATGGGGGTAATGTGGTGTAGGGGGGGCTTGGGCGCGTTGTATATTGCGAGTGAGTGGATTTGGAGGTGACATTTGTATCTGTGGTGCATGTTTTTCTAGGACGGATGGGGGTTGATGTTGGCGTGGGTGTGTTGGTGGATGTATAGACGAGATGAGTCAACGGAGGTACGTTTGCAAAGCCTTGATCGAATTGCTCACGCTTGCTACATAATCAAGGATACTAATCAGAAAAACTATGTGTGTAGCCCAGCTTCAACGCTAGGGCGTAAAAGTGGCATAGAGAACTCAGTCAGTCATGCACGCCGACATGGCAGCTGCGGCCCTCCCGGTGATGTCGGGACATCAAAAATAACTCGTGGGACGAAAATGGGTTTTCCACACACGGACCTACCCACACCTCTTCATTAGCCTCAGCCTAGAACAACCCATATCGGACCTTCTTCCCGCCCAGCGCATCTGTCATCTTGCAACTTACGCCGATCCTCCTCTTCTCTGCATATGCCACTGCATCGCGACTGGTAATATTCTGACAATGGTCGGCTCGGATGTAGCGAAGGTTGGGCAAGCCATCCACCAGCATTTTGACGCCTGCGCCGGTAATGCGGGTCGAGTCGACCTCAATGGTTTGGATGTTTGTCGCGTGCGTGAGAAGCGTCTCGATGTCGTCGTCTGTACAGGGCATCGCGGATACTGCCAGGGACGTCAGCGAGTTAGTAACCATGCGCGGTGAGCCGCAGAGCCCAGTTCCACCGAAAAGCCGCATTGTGGTCGATAATTGTCCATTGAGCGAGAGCGACTTCAGATCTTCCGCATCCTCCATTCCCTTGAGCGGGGTGCCAATTTCGTCCTTATAAACATCCAGCAGCCCGCCCAGGAATTGCGGCGATAGGTTCAGGACTTCTTTGATGGTGAGGTGTTCGAGGTGGCGGGTGTCGGAGAGTTGGGCGTTGTCCCAGGATTCGTTTTCGTCGTCGAAAAGGGGGCCGAGGGGGAGAGCGAAGGGCCTTTTCGGGTGGAAGACAAAGCGCTTTATAGTTGAAGGGAGGCGGGGAAAGATTGCTACGTCGACGGCTTGGAGTATGAGAGTGGTGAGGGGCTGTGTGAATAGGTCTTCCTCGATGGCGCTGCCCTGGTAGTGGGACGTCAGCAGTTGAAAATCATCGTACCTATAAAGTCTAGATACAGCGTAGAGTGGAAATCGAGCAAAAGTTTGAAGAGCAGGCGTACTCACCCTCATAACCCATTGATGTAAGTTCAGAACCTGCAGGGCCGGGGTTTGACCGATGATGTCTTTCACGAAAGGCGCATCGAGATCCCTGATACTGTTCGTCCGCACGCCGAGCTGTAGCGTATGGAGCTTCGGAAAGGGGCCCTTGCACTCCGCCTGCACTTGCCCGAGTATAGATGTGAAGGCCACATGTTCCAGCGTAGGTCGGTAACGAAGGATTTGAGCGGCAGTATCCGGAGTCATATCGGTGTGAACGACGAACTTTTTCAGGTTAGCTGCGCATTGGGCGACTTCGATGAGCGTTTCGGACAACATGAAAGGCAGGGAGATGATCTCAATTGTGTGCAGGCTCTTGCAGGCAGTCGCAATGTTGCGGAGGACATCAGCGTGCTGGAAGCGGTGGACGGTCAGGCTGACGACGGCATTCTCGCTCCACTGGACGGCGTGCCGGACAAAGACGCGCGAGACCGGTTTCGTGGCGAAGGAGAGGTCTATGTTCTGCCACAGTTTTGGCCGCTTGGTAAGGTAGCTCTTCCAGCCCTTGCTAACGCGCAGGCAGTTGACGACATTCTGGATAGTGGATACAGGTCAGCACCAGTCCGCAGAGGCAAACCCTTGACATACCTTGAAGGGGAGATAGCCCAGAATCATCTCGACCAACTCCATGGGCAACACGGTAAACGGATCAATCGCCGTGGGTGGCGCCAACTGCCGCGTCAACTTGTCATGCAACTGCTGCAACAGCTACTCGTTTGTTAGCAGTATCCAACTCCACTCAGCACCCACAACACACCTGGAAATTCTTGTTGTCGACCGGCACGTTCTTCATGCCATATTTGTATATGCTCACAGCCGTCTCTGGCTTGTTTAGCTTCTGTAGCGCACTCCCTGTCCGCAGATATCCCTTTACATCTTTTTTGTCGAGCCGAATTGCTTCGCGGCCGTCTTTCACGGCGGTGTTGAAGTCGCCCATTTTCTCGTGTGCGGCGGCGCGGTAGTCGTAGAGGGTTACCGTTGGGATCACGGAGGCGTGGATTCCGGAGGAGAAGGCATCTACGGCTTTCTGGTATTCCTTCTTTTTGTAGTAGGACTTGCCGAGTTCCTGGTACTCGGCCGGCGAGAGGGTGTGCGCGGCCATGTAGTTGAATTGTGGTTCAAAGGTTGTGGGAGACGCGACGTTAGAGCGCGACTGCTCAAGTGGCTACGCGCTCGAGCGAGTCCACAACACGCGCCCACGTGCGGGGTCGGTCCGTGCGCTGCCCCTCCACCGTCACCTGACACCCCCCATCACCTCAGCACCACCCGTGCACCCGCTGCATCTCGACACTGGCTTCGCCCCATCTTTTTTCATCTACCGGTGTCCTAGACATACCCCTTCACGTCTGTCAATGTCGAATGTCTCCTTCAGCCGAACAGATGCTCACCGCAACGTCCACGAGGACTACCAGGACGCTTCATCCTCGGAACGGAGATTGCACCTATCGGGATGCTGCTCGCCATCTGCCAGGCGCAGCAGAACCGTGTGGCGAGATCGTGCCGGGTGCCATCTCTACGGGGGCCGAAATAAATGCCATCTGCACAATTACGGGTAGAGCTCGTGTCTTGCAACACCGGAGTCTTTTTTTGGCACACCCTCTATCTTTATCTGTCTCTCCACCTTCCGTACCTGCATCCAACCTGCTCCTTTCATCTCCAGTCTGCCAGCTCTTCAATATTTTCTGAGCCTCGCATTCTTCGTATCACCTTCCTTGAAGTCCTCCAGTTCGGCCCGAAACCCATCTTTGTCCAGCATCACCAGATGTTGCGCCACACGGGACGCAACGCACAATCTACCTCGAAGTCCGTGAGGCAATGATGGGGAGTGTCCATTCGCTTACAGATGCTTTATTCTTGAATGTGGAGGCAGCCTTCGATTTCAACATCTTCATGTCGCTTTACATGCAATGCGACTACAGCTCTCGTCGTGGCTGCCATGTGCAGTACCCGCCGATCATCTGCAGAATCACCCCGGGTGCACGTTTGAGCCCCGTCTTGGCGCAGTGCTTGTACGGGCCCGTCATCAAGCCACTTTCAGCTGTTGCTCCCATAGGTCAGGGTACCAGCAGGGCGAAGTCCGTCGACACGATCTCTTTTCGCATTCCTACCCTCTTTGACCCCTCATTCTCCGCATCCTCGGAAATCTGGGCGCGCTAAATCATATTCATGTAGTACATTGGTCGACCTGTTGAGTAAGAATACGCTCTTTAATCTCCCCAGGGTTACCATGCCTACTTGGCGCATACACCGGTCCCTGTAATGGTAGGAGATCTCCACCCACTATACGAATGTCTTCGTGGTGGATGGGGCCGACTAGGCGCGTACAAGAGAGGTCGGTCTCTCCACCTCTCTGATTTGGAGGTGTGGTTCGCCAACCAGCCATTCGTTGTGCCACTGGGACTATTTGATCCTACCTCACGCTCGTTGCAATATATTCTATCGAATTCGTGCGTGCAACTCCATGATGTTGTCACAATTCCTGATTAGACTGCTCCTGGCCTTGCTCGTGGGCAACACCGTCGCTCTCGAGCTCCAACCTATCAATGACCCCGTCGATCCTACGAATCCGGGCACGTCCTCGAAGCGCGATGTCAGCTTTACTGGAGAGTTGGATCTCCAGGACTTTGAGTCCTTCTACTGGGGCGCACCAGGTATGACATGTGCGGCAGTCCCTATACCTGAGTGCGTACTGACCTTCGAGCAGCGGGGAACAAGCTCATCTATGCCAACTTGACGGTTTATTTCCCGGAACAGTATCGCTACATTGTCGCTATGGAACGCTTCGCCGGAAAACTCAAGTCCGTCCAGTGCACCGAAGACATGATGCTCGAGTTCAACGATGACGCGGCATTCGAGTACGCCAAAGACGTCTGGAATTGGGTCAACAATGATGTGAACAACTCCTTCATCATGGTCACCAACTACGAAGGATGCGCAGACAATATGGAAAGGTTGCCCTTCGTCGTCTCTGATATGAGGTATGACGAAGCTCAGAACAAAGCTTTCCTTACGGCCGACTTGAAAGATTGGGAGGAGATCGCGCACTCGTATACGCTTAATGTCGGGTACATGCCTCTCACGCCCACCCACAGAGCACTCATGGAGAGAGGTCTAGTACCTAGAGGTCCAGACTTCACGATGGATCTTACGAGCGGCTTCGATAAGAATCTCTTCTCTGCTACTGTAGGTGGATGGACAACTAGCATAGATGCCGTGGTCAGGACAGTCGGAAGTCTCAACGTGGATTTCGATATTGACGTCGATTGGTTCAAGCTGAAATCCGCGGCCATGACCATTCAACCTGAAGACGTAGCTGCAAGCATCCAGCTAGCGCTGTCTGAATCGGGAACATTAGCGAAAGCATACAGCTGGCAGAAGACGATCATCTCGATTCCGATCGAAGGCATTGAGATAGCCAAGGTGGTGAAGCTTGGTGCGTTCTTGGATGTCGATGTGGGCTTCACGATGGATGAGTGGGCAGGCACAGCTACAGCGAATCTCGGTGCACGGATGGCGCTTTCTAACTCTGCGATCGTCAAGGTCGATCTTGTCAATTCGAAGAACAATAGGTTCTCAGGATGGACACCTACCTTCTCGGAGATCCCGCTCACTCTCAGCGCGAAGGTCGAGGGCTCGGCTAAAGTGTATGCTGAGCCGAACATCAAGTTGGAGGCGTCTGCGCTTGGTAATGCTTCATGCTTTACGCGACTTGATTATACTTGACTAACTCGTTGCAGGAAAGGGGTGGAATGTCGGCCTCAACCTGCAGATGCCGTACATCCAAGCCGACTTCGCCGCTATGGCCGACTCTACCGGCGTATGCGAAACGAAGAAAACACTAGGTGTTGACATTGACGCGCGCATCGGCGTAGAACTCAACGTGGCAGCTGCAACGAAAGGTAATGAAGCCAACCCATTCTGGGAACAACAGCTTTATGTACGTCCAATTCACCACCCCCTTTTTCACGTGTGAAATCCTTCTGACAGAAAGACTAGTCAAACGAATGGCCCCTATTTTCGAAATGCCTGGCCTTCGGTCCAAGCAACGCACGAGAAGGCGAGCCGGCTGATCCCAATCCTCCAGCTTCCAAGTCAAAGAAGAAGACTAGTACTAAGCCGACAACAACTAAAGCGACGAAGACGAAAACTTCGACGAGCAAGAAGCCAAAGTCGACGACGGCGAAGGCAACTACGAAAAAGCCGTCGTCTACGACGACCAAGGCGCCGACAAAGACTACGACCACGAAAGGGACACCGACGAAGAATGATACGGACGAGCCTTCAGGGTCAAAGTCTTCGAAGAAGTCGTCGAAGACAGCGGATGAGACTAGTAGTAAGGCGAAGCCAAGCGGAACGAAGACACCTTCGGCTACGGATGGCTCTTCGAGCAAGGCGTCGCCCACTCCGACGCCGAGTGAGGACCCTTCTCCCACTGACAGCTCCTCCAGCAAGGCGTCACCGGTTCCGACAACGCCAAGCGCTTCACCAACGACGTTCAGCAGTATCCACTCCTGGACCAACTCGTCCCGTGCTAGGACTAGTACCGAAGATGGACGTGGAAGCACCGCGGATTTGTCCTCGACAGCTGCAGATACCTCAGGCAGCGATAAGTCTACACCATCAGCATCAGCCACTAGCAGTGGCGGCGGCACTATCTCTCCCAGTCCCTCCGGCGATGACAGATCTTCCGCGTCTCCTGGAGCCAGCGACTCACCCTCGCCATCCAGCCCCATCACACCGCCACCGTCAACCCTGTCGTCGTCGCCTACGCCTACCCCCTCCAGCGCTGCTGATGATGCATGCGATATAAGCGGAAAGGGATGCAAAGACTGCGAAGACTCACTTGATATGGATGCCGCCACGGAAGAGTATTTCGCCATCGAGATGGAGGGCGGCGGCCTTCCGAACCCATCCTCCAACGTCACAAATGCCCTCGACCGGCGCGATACCCGCAAATACGAATGGAAATGCGGCAGTGACACGCACACCATCTTCATGGCCGATTATCCATCCTACACTGACCGCATCAAGTATCCTTCCGTCGTCACCATCTCTGATTGGTACCAAGCAGCTAACTCAAACAATTGCCTCAACCACAAAATCACTACTACGGCCGCGAATCCACCGGTCAGCGCTTCCGGCGGCGAAAAGAACTGGTTCAACGCCGAACACGTCTACGAGGGGAACTGGATAGTAAATTTCCTCCGCTTCCTACATGAGAAGCAAAGCATCTCCTGCGACGACATGAAAGCCCTCTTCTTCGCCGCCACTACAACAAACATTGCTGGTACAACAACGTGGGCGCAAGCTCTCATGGCATCACTCGGCTCAGAAGTCAACCAAGACTTACTCGTGTTCCTGCGCAGTAACATCAACGGCGCAAAATTCAGAATCTTCGCAGAGGGCACCAACGTCATCGCAAAGACAGCATTCGCCAATGAGAAAGCCCACGGAAAAATGACCCGCATAGCTACCGTCGGCCGTGCCCTCGACTACCTCGAGCAACCACTCGTCGGCACCATCCTGCGCGACACGGCGAATAAGGTCGAAGACACGCTCAACGCGCTCGCCAGCGCCGCCTCCGCCGACCCTAATTTGTCCACCAAACTCGGCGCTTTCGCCGCCGAAGGGGAACTGGCGCGTAAACACCGCAGCTGGCTCAACAGCTTCATGAAGTCGCAGAATGCGGAGGCAACACAGGCTATGGTTACGTGGGCTAGTTTGGCCAGTGAGGCATACGAGACGGAGACGCCGGGATCGGGGAGATCGACGAACGCGGCGGGCGTGGTGGTGCATGCGAATCCAACGTTGAGGTTTTTGCACGCATTGCAGACAGCGCCGCCTAAAGGGTTTAATGCAGATAAGTATGCACCTTTGTTGCCGAAGCCGACGCCGTCGCCAACGCCTTGAGGGGTGAAGTGGGTTGCTTTGGATCTTCTCTCTGGAAACTGTGTTATATGTGTCATTCTAAAACCCCGTTAAATTATGATACCCTTCTTTAGTATATAATGGTGCAATCTCGCTATCAGTTACTTGATGAGTTTATACGATAGGCTGGAAGTCTTGACAACCAGAGTCCAGTACAGTTCACAAGATATGAAAGTTGATAGCAGCACGTGACACGGCGATATCCAGGACGCCGACCTCTCGCTTCGCGGGCACCTACCTAGCCTTGTTCATCCTTCTAGCACCGAGTTGCTGTACCTCCGCCTTGCGTTTATCGGAACGCGCGTTCTTCCAATTCATCCATCCGAGAGCAACCGAATTGGCACGAACGCGTTCAAGCCTTCCCAAAGCATTGCCCAGGTGCTTTTGCTTTACATCAGACGCACCCCGCATTGCAGTATTGCGACGCCGTACCTACAGCTCGCGTAGCACTGTAGCACGCCAACTACTATTCCGAAGGTAATGCCGGAAGCAGAGATGGCAGCAATCTGGTAGAACGACAGATTGATTCCTGTTCGAGCACGCATGTGGCACTACGCGCTCCGTGAAGATGTGCAAGTCCCTACATATGACAGGTTCGCGAATCAATCTGTCGATCAACTTGATGCCATCTCTGCCGGAAAGTTCATCGACGCGTCAACGCCGTCGACGTAATTTCGAGCCCAAGCTGTCTGTGTACGCCCCGAAGGATTCAGCTCTTACGTGAGGATGGGAAAGATCAGCCAATTCAAGGCTGGCTTTCTGCACTCATCCGATCTTTAAGGCCACCTGCCGGGGGGCTGGTTGGAGCAAACGAGATTAGAGTTGCAGATTATCGTCTGGTCGAATATGGCGGGATTTAATTGGCTGGACTGGTGGTCGCTCCGCATTGTGGCTATGTTACAGATGCTATTCTTGTTCGAAACGCCCCCACTATTGACGAACAACACGAATCATGGGAGTTGGTGCCTATTTAATAGGGTGATAAACCGATGTGGCCCTGGTGGAGGGATGCTTATCCTAGACAAGCCCCGTTGGGGCTGGGATTGGAGAGCTTCCTCTTTCTCATCCATCGTCTTTCCTTCGTCTTTCAATATTTCTGCGTTCCATTACGCGTCAGATAGCAGGCCATGTCATAGACGCAATTGCTGCACATGCACCTTGCGCATCCACATATAGGATCATACAAGGATCCCGGACGCCTAACGACGCGGGACCTCATGTACGCGATTAGCAATGGCCGGAACCTACAACTACGACCGGCTACCCGCCATTGAGGAAACCCAGGATATCGCAGAGTACATCGACACAGCCTGGCATACCCCCGAATCCGAAAATGCGCAAAACTCATCAGCAATGCTGCGCAACCCATCTTCAGACTCAGCTTCTCCAAATTACTCGACGGTCCAGCGAAACGAGACCGCGGATCATGCCAGCCTCAACAGTTCCAATTCATACAATTCATCCAGCAACAGCATTGACAAAACAAAGAATGGGTGGGAGAAGGATGTTAACCGAATACGGAGGAAGCCCTTACCGCGATACATGCAGAGCTCGGTTCGGAATCACCCAGCTGCGGATATCGAACCGACACGGATAGGCCGCGGTGTGTGGAAAGATCAGTTTCTTGTCGACCGTTCGCTCCGAGGAATGGCGCTTCTTACAACGCTTTTCGCTATTGCGATGCTGACTGTGGTCTGTGTCTACGCGAAAGCTTTTGGTGCACGGGCGAACAAGTTCAGTTCTTCCATCGGTGGTCAGACGATGAATTGCAACGACGTAACACACACCAATACCGTTTTACTGCTCGCTATAAACGTTGCGGCGACGATGCTGCTGGGCATGAGCAACACGTATCAGCAGCTGGTCACATCTCTCAAAGTTGGCGATCTGAAGCATATGCTCGAGAAATTCGGTGACTCAAGAGTTGGAACAAACTCGCCATTCAACATAAACCACAAGCAGTCCGGGAAGAAGAAGTCCTGGGCGGCATGGCTGCTTCTGGTCGTGACCTCACTCCCGATCCATTTCCTGGCAAACTCCCTGATAGGACCATCATACATTTTCGAACCACCGCAGACCGTCGAGTACCAAGAAGTAGGCTACAACGAGACATCTTCCAGTTCGAACTCGTATTACTCAAACCAGGCGCCAATTTATTCGAACTCCTTCATATGCTGGAGTGCGTTCAAGTCGGGACGCGCCCACATCGCCGAGGCAAAGATATTGCTGCTACAAGATTCGGAGGACGCGCTTGGCAGCCCGGTTTCTGGCTCATCTTATACCAAGATAATCGTTAGGTACGCGCGGGAGAATTGTTCCGGGCTTGCAAACACGACTACCGATGTTAGGGCCTTGGAATTTGATGCTCTCTCCGCAAATAACGTCACAGCCTCAGGTTACATTAGGTTCCAAGAGGGTGGTTGCACGGTAGACGGCTCGGTGAAATGTACGTTGTCGGATCCGGTGCCAGCGAAATGCCGCTTGAATGTGCGGTTGAATGCGGCGTTTGTCCTCACGGTCGCTTTGATCATCAAGGCCGTTTATATGGTTACTGTCAACATTGTGGCGAGAGGACATTTCAAACGGTCGTTGCTAACGTTTGGTGACGTGATTGTGGCATCAGCGTCGAATCCTGAGCTTCGGATACAAGGGTAGGCTCTTTATATCATCTCTGATCTGTCCAAGTGTCTTCAGGATATTGATGAAACACAGTGAATGCATGGTTAATGCGGGTGAAACCTACCGCCGACGCAACACGCACACCTGCCACAAGCACTGCAAGAACCCAGACGAGTCCAAAACCGGCGACGAAATTGCCCACTGCCAGAAATGCAAGAAATATAATGATACCAATAGATTCCACAACGAATCTCAACCGACCATCTCCACAAAAATCAAACGTACCCTCATCTCGAACCTCGGAAACACGGCATTGACGCAGATGTGCATAATGCTGTTCTGTTGCATTGTCTTGATGGCGGGTTCACTCGCTGTAGCAGTACCGTAAGTGTGTTTCTCGCCACGCTTCTGAAAATCTACTAACATGTGGAGTTTGGGAATGAGCATGAGCTCCATAAACGAACAGTGCGACTTCGAAGCGTCCTACGGATACTATTACGATAGCTCCTGCAAAATGAGTAAAGCTCAACGTGTCGCCATGCAATCCGGCGGATGGGGTGGCTTCAACTCGTCCATCCGTGTCGCTGAACTTCCCCCAGATGAGCTCAAGAATGAGTTCATCTCATTCTGCATGTACGTCTTCCTCCCTTCATCCTTCCACCCCCACCTCGATCAAAGGAAACGCTAACATAATCCCAGTTCCAACGGCGCCCAATTCATCTATTCACTCCTCTACCTCCTCCTCATCTATAACATAACTCTCGTTTCGCAAGAAAAGGACTGGGGTACGCTCGAGCACCGACGCAAGCGCCTCCGCTGTACAATCGTCAAAGGCCCCTCCTTTAAAGAAGACTACCTCCTCCAACTCCCCAAAAAGATCCTTTTTCCCGTCATGACCTACTCCATCGTAACGCACTGGATGCTCGGTGAAGCCCTTCAAACGCAAGAAGCTGTTTGGATGGACAATTCCCCCGAAATCAACCGGCATGTAGAGCATTCCAAGTACATGATCACATACGCTGCGTATCCACTCTGGGTCGCTACTGGCCTAATCTTGCTGATGACTACTTTGTGTTGGTGGGCATTTACGTATAGGAGGGAGGGCTTTATTCCGCAGATGTTTGGGAGCATTCGCACACTCTGCTCCGCTACGAGCCAGTTGGACGACTTCCCTGAGAATGGGATCATGTGGGGGGATCTGGGGATGGGGAAGCTGTACAGGCATGCTGGATTGAGTCCGGAGGAAGTCATGAAGATTGTGCCGTATGAGCTTTATGCTGGAATGTGTGGGGACGAAGAAGAGAACGTGGTGCGCCGGGTCAGCGGTCACGGTATGGAGGGAGAGAATCTACCTTTGCTTTGGAGAGGGAAGGGTAGTGATGCTGGGACCGGGATTAGGGAAGAGGAGGACTGAAGAATGAACTGGCTCTTGTGGTAAGTGATACTCAGGATTTAAGCAGTGGGTGTTATTAGGCAGATTGCTTATTTTCCGGAGAATTACCTACTGCAAGAACTGGATTCTGGAAAAGATTTCCGATGCAGTCTATACCCCTTGGGATTATCGCGATCGACTCTACACACAGCAGTGATCCCAGGATCTGCAGTGCACCTTCCGGAGACTTATCAGCTTGCCGCATCGTACTCGATTCGCCATACCCGCCATTAATTGCACGTTGCATCTATCTACAGCTCGGCCGCGGAATAGAGCAATATTAGGCTGCAACCCTCGCTTGCGCTATTCGATCTACATGGATGCTGAGATCTACTTACGAGGCTCTTCAAACATTATTAATCCCAAACTATGCGCGCGCCGAACATTCGAACTACTTCTTAGCGACATCGGCGTTGCGTGACTTTCCAAATTTCGCCGGACTTTGCTTGCATGTGCATACCACGGAGAACACGCCACATCACAGCTGTACTCCGCACGCCCAGGTGCCAGGCACGCGCAGTACCGGACCCAAGGTTGAGGGGGCTTGGCGCATGGTCTGCGGCTTTGTTGCCAACGTCTTGGGTGTTGGGGCCGAGGAATGCAAACTAGCACGTGGGCGTGCAAAAGCTCACCGGTCAAATCATGAAGAATATCGCGATTGGTTTTGAGGTTTCCTGGCTAACTAAGCCGAGAGGCCCTAAGTATATACACGAGGAGTTGAATATCTACAAATTAACAATACAGATACCGATGTGTATACGAGGTTGAACGTCCGGTCTAAGCGCATCCTATGCGCCAAGGGGTATCAAAAACATGTACAATCTGACAGAAAAGCGTCTCTACACCTGAAACAGATACCAGGCGCAGGTGGAAGCAGAAGCAGAACACAAGACAGAAACTAATCGAAAACGTGCGCCCGAGAGTTGATACTCAAGGCGATGCTATTTCCCGGAGCCGGCGCGAATCGCATCTAGCCCCGCCAACGCAGAAACAGAAAAAAGGAAGAAAAGATCAAGGGTATACAGCCACAGCCACGCTATCGCACCTCTCACCCCACAGCCGTGACTCTCGCACCGTAGCGTCCTACCGTGGGCGGAAAGGCGACGTACTCTGGTGGTGCGTCCGCACCAGAACCGCTTGTACCCGTAGGTGGCGCCACACTCCTCGGCCTGAACATCATGCCCACCTCATCCAGGACGCCGACCTCGGCACTCCGCGCTCGCGCATTCTCGTTGCCGGTTGCGCTGCCTTCGGCGCAGATCTGCAACGGGACCTTGAGGTGCAGGGAGGGGTCGCTAACGCCGGGGGCCTGGGCAGAGATGGTGAGGCTGAGGGCGTAAGTGCGGGAGACGAGACAGGAGTGGAATGTTGGAATGAAGTTCTTGTTGTGGGGGAGGGTGATTGGGACGAGGATGGAGGCGGTGTAGAAGGAGCCGTGCTTGTAGTTCTTGGATGCGGGGGGGATGTCGCTGTTGTGGGTGTCGGTTGTGGACGTAGAGCAGTCGGAGATGCCGGAGTCGCGGCGGTCTATGCCGTCTGAGACAATTGGGTTGGCGGATGCGGGTTGCTTGTGCCATTGTGCGGACTCTACGCACATGGTAGAGATGGAAACGTTCTCGCCGTAGACACCTTGCGTGAGATCGTAGCCGAGACTGTCCCGTGTTGGGAAGTTGGCCCGTGGTGCTGAAGCATAGTAAGTTGATACTTTGATGCTGGTCTTCAGGGAGCCCAGCTTGGGCGGCAAAGTGTGGTCATCTACCGGATCCCACCGAAGATGTACCCGAGCCCTTGTCGCTACCGCCTGGTTGCAAATAGTCCGCGCGCCTGGAATAATAAGGGCCTTTGGCTGAACCGTCGTGGCCGTCAGAGTGCCCATCTTCCCCTTGAAGAGGCCTTTCCTAATAGCCTTCTCTTGTCGTAGGCGGTACTCCGGGTTACCATCGACGTTGAGCGGGGGCTGCTCTTCGAAGGCAGGCTTCACGCGAACCTTCCTCATCTTCTCCGCCACTATGGACATCTTTCCCTCGCCCTCGTGGAACTGCGTTATCCGCACCTTGATGGCGTATATGACCTTGGACATGTCCGGTGCCATATCATCGAGCAATACGCCGCCGAAGCCAGAGAGCTCTGCATCTCCGAGGCTGGGTGGGAGCATGAGGTGCGTTTCGCGAACGTAGTCGGATGCCACAGTGTGTGAGCATGCTCGGGGGAGGAGTTGCGACGGTACGGTGAAGTAGAACGGGAAGGTGTACTTCTTCCCGGCCATCAGAATGCGTGGAAGAGGAAGGTCGGCATCGTCAACTGGTTGCTTGAGCGTCAGAAAACGGTGCTGAGCTTCCGTCCGACCGCTCATTGATGGGGTTGTAGTGAGTCTGTCGACATAGACTTGCGAGGTGCCTGAACAAGGATCAGCTTTGTTTACCTCGAATAGCAAGCTTGCCTTCTAGGTGCTTACCTGTAAAGGCGATCTGGATATCCTCAAACCTTGTATCGTGCGGCGCGGTTATCGCCACAGTGCCTTCGATGGTGTCCATGGTCGAATAGCTTGTGACATAGCTACCCTGTGTACCATGGCGACTCTCATCGAGGGCGATTTCAATCGTTGGTTGTCCATAGTGCGCAATCTGCAGCATACGATGCTGCATCTGGTAGCCCAAGGACTGCATGTTGGAGGTTGTGGACGCGCGACGAGAGGAGGAGGCAGGCATGTTTGCAGATTCGCCTCGCACAAACGCGAAGACAAAGAATAGCTGAGGTCGCACAAGCTCAGCGCGGGGAAGGATTAATGCGATAAGACTGGTCGCATGCGGGGCGCAGTCTCGTGACGTACAATTGTCCACGCGTGCGGGTATCGTAAAGAACAAGAAAGACGTTCAACCAGGTGGCTGGCTTCAGTGGTGTGACGAAGGGGAGTAAGAGTTTCTAGCACACGGGGTGCGCAGATCTTATACATTGCGCCTCCCCAGACGAGGGAGTCATCACAGCCGCCAGCGGTCTGGTCAAAGTGCATGTGGACTCAGTGCAGAGAAGGATGGCGCTCGCCGAGCCGTCGGGAAACAAGACGGAACGACAAGCGCGGGGTGAAGACTCGCAGGGCGTGCTCACTAAAGCCAGCCAATCACGTCGTGTCCTGCCCCCAGCTAGTCTGCATCGGGATCCTCCTGTGCATCGCATGCAGCCAACCTCTGACTCCAAGGCTGCGTAACACACTTTCAAAAGGCGCCATCGCCTCAACGCGGCTTGGTTCTGTGATGAGTTGTGCTGGTCCAGTTGCATGTGTTGAAATTGGCCAATGCAACGTGGGTTGCTAGCGGGCACGAGTACGACCGCTAAAGGTAGGTTGAGGCTGAAACAACATGACTATTATTCAGCGTATCAGTGTAAGGGAAGTATACACGCACGTGTGGGTATCGTGTGTCATTGGCCTCCGGAAAACTTTTCTCGCCCATTATGTTAAGTGGAAGGCTTCCATCAAAGCAATGCTCGGACTGCGCCGACACCTTGTTGGTGTGGAGCGAAATTTTCTGGTCGTTGCTGCGGGCTACTTTGTGACTCTTGCGCTGGGTCGCGGACTCTAGTTGGTACGCGATGTAGGGATAGAGCGAAATGACCATCAAAAGGCAGGCCCATCTTTTCATGCACGTGTAGTCACTCGCTGAAGGGCGTCTACACTGCCCAAAGTAGTAGCGAAGGGCGCGCATCATTATTCAGCCTTCTATTCTTACATGCGTTCAAACTAACCACTCAGCTCAACCCAGACCTCAGGACCGATATCGCTAAAGGAAAAAGGATTCCTATGCAACAATTCCGATGCTGACTTATTCCGAAATGACAAAGGAAGCTCGTATTCCGATCCCAGCGTCACTACATTTCTATTCCGTCATAGGATACCATAGGTGCCTCCCATGCGATGCGACGCAAGATGTTGTATACGCCCATACTTTGTCTGTATATCTCAAGAAAGAAGATTGCAACTCTCATCCCGGGCAGATACCAGAATGCGTTTGGCGGTCGCAAGAGTTCAGCTCTGCTTTCTGCTTTAGGTGTCACTTTCACAAGCCTGGAAGTGACGATCGACGGTGATGGGAGACGAGACTTGAGTGGACCCACTGTGCTGCCTTATAGCTGTGGTGCACGCACGTGACGGCGCGTTTTAAGCCTAGCGTCCTAGTTTTGGTGCCAGTCCCAGGTCTCTTCTCTGTGAGCGGACCACTTGACGTCTTCGGCCTGCTCACGAGTGATTTCTGAGACAATTTCTCCTGCGAACCACCACACATCCCTTTATTCGACACGAATTCCGTAACATGCGAAAGCAAGCCGTGGGTTAACCGCGTTCCACTTGCTCATCTGCTCTACTCATATTCGACGCGTGTTCTACAACTCGTACGAAGACGATCCTGGATCTCGGGGCAGTATGAACTTGAATTCCGGCAGTACTTGGAAGACGATTAGATTACCATCTCGGGGTGAATTCGCTTTCCGAAACATGAAAAGGTTGGTGCTGGTGAATAAGGGGAAGAGGCCTATATTAAACGATTCAACAAGAGTTCTCTGCAGGTATTGTTTTATCTGTTTCTTTCCACCACCACTGCGAGGGCTGTTTAGGGCGCAAAAAGAGGGGGAAAAGGCAAAAACATACAACAGCAGGGATTCGCCAATGGTCACTCACCTGACTACTAATTCGCCGGTAAAAGGTTTAGATATTCCAGAGCGGACGGTAAAAATGCACGAATGACTAAGAAATTGCTGCAACAGAGGAGTGGAAGGGCGGTGTTGCTATCAACAAGATAAGCTTTTGTACCTTAAGCAGTAACACGCAAGATCCACGCAGAAGCGGTCGTGGATGCGCTTTCGGATCGAGATACCTAAGTTGGTCGCTGTCTATGAGTGTTCCCATATCCCGCCCGTTGAGCGGGCGGAAAAGCGCTAAGTCATATTGGGTTAGCGTATTTGTGGCGTGTGAACCGTGACGCGCTTTCCAGCTTCTTCCAGCGCCCTCCCCACACCACCACCACCACTACCACCACCCTCGTCGTCATCACCCTCATCAAGATTTTTGCATGTGCTCCACTCCTTAATAAGAACTAATATCTTTGTATCTAGTATAGGATACTGTCGTATTCGTCCAACAGGGCCACCAAGCAATGAGTGGCAATCGCAACCCAGGTCAACGTGTTGCCCGCGGACGAGCCACCCTCTTAGCTTTGCGAGTTTCGATTTGGAGTTGTTCATTCAAAATTCCCTTATTGCTTTCTTCGTCTTGGACGCAACGTTGATGTCATCTCTGTTACACACTTCGAGAGAACCTACGATGCGTTGGAGACCTCGCCTACCCATGGCTTTCATCACCATATTCGCAAGCCCCATATACACGGCTATGTTCTCATGATTTCTGCCTTTTCCCTCACGTTTTCTTGTATGCATCGTTGCCATTGGAGACATCATGACGCACCCCGCTTCAGCCGCGCAGCGATCAGTCCATCAGCCCACGGTTATACGAACACACACCGGAACTGTCACTCGCCTACACATGTGCCGGGGCCACTCGAGAGTTTTCTGACCCTCTCCTAGAATGTCTCGCATGCCTCGTACTAATGCGTCTACAGTTCGCACTGGCTCACGGCGCGGCCCGCTTGCAACTATTTGCTGCATCGAAATAAGATCGAATGACACACTCGTCCCGCCCCTATCGCGCCTACTCACCAAGTAGTTCATCATTGGCAGGACGTGTGCCGCAGCGAATCAGCCTTGTTCGACGCGTCTCCTTATCTTCGCCTGTCCTGTGCAGCTGACTGAAATGAATAATCTCTCTCCCCACCAGTTGGCAAAAATCTTATCCTTCCACGTCAGCAGATCGGAGTCGTTATGCCTAGGTACTAGTTGCACCCTAAGCCTACAACCTGCCATTTCCCCATGTAATGAACTTCGGCTCAAATCGGCGACCGAACGATGCCTTTGAAGTGTTTCACCCGCGACCAAACATCGACCAAGTTCGAGTGAGTATCAACATTCTAAGCATTCGTGCAACCTAAGCTCACTAAATTGCAGCATAGTAGCCGTCCCTGCAATTGGAGCGGACCCTGTCTTCACTTTCCGATACCCAGGCCTTGCGCAGCCCAACCCCAAGAATTTGACGAGATGGAAACACATATTCTCGCCGATTTCGGGTGCCAGGGTCTTCCTCTATACCTTTGACCGTCCGCAAGACTCTGGGACTCATGGCATCACCAAGTACGCTGATGATCTACTACAATGTATGCTCGAAAAAGGCTTGGGTGGGACCCGCTTCATCCATTTAGTGGGCCATAGCACTGGAGGTATCGTCATCAAACGAGCCTTGGTGATCGCTAATGGGAGCAACAACCCGAAGCTGCTCGACATCAAGAGCAAATGCTGCAGTACTGCCTTCTTTGGAACACCGCGTATGCATTGCATTCAGATTTTGGTATACGTAACTAATCGATTTAGATCACGGGAGCACGGTACTATGCCAGAGCACGTACAAACAAGCGATTACAGCCGTTCTTGACCTTGAGTATCCCATTACCGAACGTGTGCGACGAGACTTACAGAACGTGGAGACGATGGATGGCATGGGCTTCTTCAGTGCGCTATTCGAGCCCATCACCATCAATATGGAGAAGATCTGGAGTTTTTACGAGACCATGGACACCAATTTGCAGGTCAGAGCTCGTGCGAACGGGAAGATCGGAGCAGCCAGAATCCATCGCTTGGTACGATCTATGTGACAATGTTTGAACGACTAACTACTAATCTTGACTAGGTCGTTGAGAAACGAAGTACAGCACTCGACGGTTGCGACTCCAGTCGATTTCCACTGATAGGCTGCGAGGAGCTTATTCCTGTCAAAGCTGATCACTCCACGCTTCCCCGCTTTGGAGATAATCCAAAGAGCAACGTCTACCGCACTTACATCGAGCAACTCCAGACATACATCGACACACTTGCGGGTATATGCAAAGAAGACCTTGACGCCAGGTGGCTTGAACATAAACTCCGCGTCGAGGTCCATCGTTTTCATGACCTCATCGAGGACAATCAAATGACAGTTAAACTATGGTCTGTCACGCCGACGCTCTTCAAGCTCCTCGAGTCCGGACCAGAGGCTTGCCTGAACGAAAGAGTCGCTGATGCTATGCGATCGCCCATCGAGCCCGTGGAGCAAATCGCGAACGACACTGCACCTCACGATACGAGTGTCCCGAATTCGACAACCGTTGCGTCTCCCGTTGCTTGTGGTGGTAAGAATGACACAAAACCGGCTCTCCAAATCCGAATAGATACTGCATCTCCGAAGGAGGTCGTCAATTTGAGGCAGCAGGAAGAACTTCCGCCACATACGGCGTCCACCCTAGTAGAGGCAGGCCAGGAAGACCACAATCACTCTCAGCATCCCGAGCCACCCGATGATGACACCCAAAGCGATACTAGCACCCCTTCGGCTTACTCGCTTCCCGAGACCTATCGATTCCGCTGGATACATATTCCATGCAACAACCCTCTTTGGGTTGACAAATTGTTTCTCGCCGTCGAAAGAGAGCGCGAGAATCGACTGTTTAACAAGGTTGCCGAATCCACGACCAGCACTTCGGATGACGAAACTCTGCGTGAACAACACACTCCCGGGAACTCAGAATTGTCCGAGACGCCTACAGAGATGCTGGAACGTCCCTTGGAAAATCCGCTCGCGTCGCATCTTCTCAAAGCCAAGGAGCTCGTGGAACAGAAAGGTCTCAAAGCCCCGGGTCTGAAAGAAGCCCTCATGAACCCCCGCACCCAAACCAATCTGCTCAAACTCGCCCAGGAAGTACCTTCGATCAAGAAGACGAACTCTATCCCAGAAGCTGCCCAAATGGTAAACGACATCCGCGAGAGGAGTATCA
Organism: Lentithecium fluviatile CBS 122367; assembly: GCA_010405425.1. Taxonomy (NCBI): domain Eukaryota; kingdom Fungi; phylum Ascomycota; class Dothideomycetes; order Pleosporales; family Lentitheciaceae; genus Lentithecium; species Lentithecium fluviatile. Next base: position 573,073 of record MU005593.1, on the reverse strand, counting down.
TTGTGGATACATTGAAGCAGCAGATCAGAGAGGGACGCTCGCCCGATCTTTCCCTCATCAATCAGAAACTCCTTGAGGATAGAGCCAAGGTGGCCCAGCACCCAAACGCCGCCCAGCTCTCGAGCGCTGTCTTGAGCAAAGACTATTGGCTACTGCAACAAAAGAATTCTCGACACGATCTTCCCCATGGACGGTATATGCAACATTCCTGCAAAGTTTTTCTGCCAAAGAATCCAGTTGATCCTGACTCCGACTCGGAGAATACATTGCAGCACTACTTAGCCTCCATCCCGAGTCCAATTGAGTCTCCTCAGCTTTGTGTTTACGTAAGTGCCCCTAATGGAATTTAATACGACAGACTAAGCAAGCATAGTTACCATATTTACATTGGGATACATTCAGCGGCCTCCAGGTGCGCAACGATATTGTCAAGCGCAGGATGCAGCACCCCGTCAGCATGGTTCGAAATTCCACAATCGAAAACGGAGGATGCATGGAGAACAAATTGATATGGCAGTATCTCGTCGACAAAAATAATCTCCCCTTGCACATTCGACGAACACTGGATCAATTCGGGCAAGCTCATCTGGAGAACACCGAGGGCCGAGACCAGGACCAAGTTCTGTACAAATGTACCATGCCAGAGGATAATGATCCTTTCACCGGTCCGATTTTCCACTCAGTACGTACGTCCCACTCTGCCAACAAAGGAGTCTACAATACGTTAAAATAGATAGACTTTACCCAGCTTAGCCCACCATTGTACTCCGTAGTCTAGGCTTATCTAATTGTACATAGGCAAAGAACCGCGCATCCCACACAGACGACGCAAAAGTCCTCATGGTAGATCAGCTTTGGTGTTGGGTGATTGATTCAGGTACTGGCTGTGCACTGCTTCATAGTTTGCATCCTGCTGACTCGTCTCATAGACACTGTTACAACCTTTTTCACTCCAAGAGAAGATCTGAAAGCCCATCAGCAGCCGGGATACCGTAACGAGCTGAGCAACGACTGCGATCATGGAAGCTTGCAGACCAGTCAGGACGCAGAGCACGCTGCTGTACAGATAAACGGGAGACCGAAGACTTACAGCCCTGGAGATTTACTCTACCACCTGTATACAGATGTCAACGGGGACCAGCGCTTCGCTAACCGCTGCGCCGACCCCTTTGATTTTATTGCGCTCGCGGTCTGGCATGCTATCACGGTGTTTCTTGATCGAGTTCCTGACAGAGATCTTCAAGTGTTCACGTTATTCGAAGAGAGGCTATGTGAACTGGTACGTCGCCCGTTGTGCTCAAATATACGCTTCATCATTGACTTTTACCAGGTCGAGTTTCGCACCTCCTCTTTCAAAGATTTCCGTGACAGTCAGATCAAATCGTCCGAAATTTTCATGGGCAAAAGTAAGGGATCAGCAGCCAGTCGCGAATCTCGGGAGATCGTTCAGGCACTAGATCCGAGCTACGACCTCACTGCGTGGATCGAGCTTAACGATATCCAAGACGAACTCTCCATGCTTGGGTCCCTCTTCGGCAAACAATCCGAAGTAGTCAGTGACTTGATCAGCTCGTATGAGCTCCTGGACAAAAGCAGCGACAAGATGAATCACAAGCAGTCCATTGGGTGGTTGAAAGATGCCAAGATGTGTGTGAGTCGCTACCAGCAGAAGGTCGAGGAGCTGCGCACACGGACCCAAACTGCAATCGTCGACAATCAGTCACTGCTGGATATGAAGCAGAAGCAGAGCAACGTCATTGAGGCATATTTTGGTCGCATTGCCGCGCAGACGCAGGGCGAGCAGAACCGAACCATCCTCATCTTCACAATTTTCACGGTCGTTTTTGTACGTCCCTCTTGTCCTCGGGTTACTGGCGACATTTTGGCTAACTTGAACATTCCCAGCTTCCTCTGTCCTTTTTTACGTCACTTTTCAGCATGAATGTGCGCGAATGGACCGGTAACGACACCAACAAGACTCTACACACGGTCGTCACTCTTATGGTCTCCGTGTCCGTCTTCGTCATTATAGCCGCGCTCTTAATGGCGTTTTTCTCCCGTCATATCATGGAAGGTACGAGTGCGACTGTGCAGAAAACCGTAGTTAGGGTCAAGAATGGGCACAAGCACTTCCAGACACTGCGAAATTGGTGGAGGAGGAGGAGGGGGAAAGAGGAGGATGAAGAGGAGGACGACGTGATTAATATTGAGGCTGGGATTGCGTCGCCGGGTAATATGAGCTGGTTTGGTAGCCGAATGGATTTGGATCGGGTGGAGCAGGATGGGAGTAGAAGGCGGAATTGACTGGGTTTCGTTTGAGTAGTTTGGGTGGTTCAGGTGTTATGGTGTGTTCTGGGGAAACTGAATGATATCGCTGTCTGATATGGGGCGGCGTTCTCCACCGCACCTCAGGGTAAACATTGGAGGTTCGGCGACCGGTTTTGGGAGTATTGTCAGATGCAAGCTGGCTATGGTCGTAATGATTTGGCCAGGAAAAAGTTAATGCTATCCTTTCTCTATATTGCTATGGGCCGATATATGATGCCTTAATATGCACCTCGTTCAAGCTGAATGAGTGTTTGAGAGGGAGAGTAAGTGCGACTGCTTCGTCAGAGCTTTGATTGGCTCGCTAATGAAGCTAGCGTTCCCCCCTTTGGCAGTCTCGCTGCTCATCAGTCAGACTTTCGCCACCACGTTCATTCGAAGCGCTGCTTTTCTGCACATCAGATGGCAGCACTAATCATCTAATACTTATTCTTAAGTCTCTCGAGTCATTCTCGTTATGCGAGCGAGGACCTTCCCGGCTTGCACAATGAGCCCGCAAGCCCTAGACGAACACCCCTCTTCATTGATGCGCTATCATCCAAGAGAGACGACACAGGGAGTGCAAGAGTGCACCATGGTGCACGAACAAAAGCTAGAAAGTATTGTGCAGTCTACGACAATGAAAGTCCGTAACTGGAGTCGATCCTTCATCGCAAATCGCCAGTATACCTTCTACTAGACGAGAACTAGGAGGCATACTAGAAACGATTTATTGTGAGTACGGTGCCTTTGTAGAAGTGTGAAAATACCTAGTACCCCGATCTTTACAAGGGCAGTATTTTAGTTCGCGGCTGTCGCGCTATGGACACTCAAACTTATGGTAGAATGCCGACTCGGGCGATGAGACTCGATCTGGTATACTGTAGACTAACATGGGTAGAGCCGAATCCTCCGGTCGATGTGCGAATTCGCGATCATCGAGACTCTTTCGGCCTCAAGATCCTCCGGACTCTACCCAGCTACCGTAATTTCGCCCCCAAATCTCTAAAGTCTGTAAATATATTCAGCCAGCCAGATCTCGACCAACATCTTCGCCTTTCTACCATCGCTATGAAGGCACGATGAGCCAAATCATGCCAGTCCCCAATCCCACGAAGTCGTACTGGCTCAGCGAGCCCCACGAACACAGCAATCTGCGATCAACTCCAGAGCTGCCTTCAGAATGCGACATCACTGTTATCGGCTCTGGCATGGCCGGCATCGCGACAGCGTACGACATTCTCAAAGATCAAGATTAATACCCTCACGGGTCCACTGGATAAGCTAGGTCCCAGGGGTGTTTCAGAGGTGTAGGCATAGGTCCATGGCGTTATTAGCGGGCTAGAACAAATCGTCAAAGAAGAGGACTTAGATTGTGAATTCGAGCTGCGTCGAAGTTTCGATGTTTTCCTTGATGCCCATGAGGCAAAAGCATTGCGAGACAACTATGAAAAGAGTAAGGAAGCGGGCGAGATCTGGACCAAGGACTTTAGCTGGGTTCCTGCTCAACACGTTGAGTAGGTAACTTCCATCACATGCACCGTCGCCGCCGCAAGCGGACAGGCAGCATCATTCTGGCCCTACAAGCTTGTCACCCAGCTCACAACTAAACGTCCAAACGACCACACCGGTGACCTCAGTCAGCATCTCCCCAGACGGCCAGAACGTCCTCACCACTCCGCGAGGCGTCACCAGAGCCAAAAAAGTCGTCTTCGCAACGAACGCTTACACCGCCGGCCTCCTCCCCCAATTTAAAGACACAATCATCTCAGTCCGCGGTACCGCATCCCACATCACCCCCTCCACCCCGGTTCACCCGCACCTTTCACATACCTACAACCTCAACTTCAGCCCTGCAACAGGTATCGACTACCTCAACCCGCGCCCAGACTCCACCATTGTCGTCGGCGGCGGAGGCTGGCTCTTCAAATCCGATCGCGCCTCCTGGTACAACAACTTCGACGACTCCACACAATTCGCTGGCGCGATTGAGACGTACTGGGTCGATTACATGCAGCTCAATTTCTGTGGATGGGAGGACAGCGGTACGGAAGTGGAGAAGGTGTGGACGGGCATTATGGGGTTTACGCCGGATGGGTGGGCGCATGTTGGGAGGGTGCCGGGGAGGGAGGGATAGTGGGTGATTGCGGGGTTTAATGGTGGAGGTATGGCTATGAATTTGACGGCTGCGAAAGCGGTGGCGAAGATGGTGAGAGAAGGGGTAGGATTTGAGGATGTGAGGGAGGAGCTTGGGGTGCCGGGGGTTGCTTGGCACGAGCGAAGAGAGACTACGTGTCGAGGTAGATGGAGAGAGGAACGAGAAAAAATAGCGTACAGTACCTTGACATCGCAATCACCGGGAGACAATAAATGGGCATGAGATATGTTTGAACGTTTGAAATATGCATTAAAAAGATGACACAGACGTATCCAGGTATTGCACCCCCAAAACTTGAACCAGATCCTCGAAAACCGAGCTTGTCGAACTGCAACCGGGCCGAAATCGTAAATCATGAACTCGTATCCATCGGACGCTCGGAGATGCGGACTCCACCAACACCACCCATGCATAATCTTCCGAGACGCCTTCGCTGAAACCATTTGACAGATAAGAGTCCAAAGAACCCAGCCGAGTCCCGTTATTCCGAGGTGATGTGGAGGTTCCTAGCGAATAGGACCGCGTCACATACCCAAACGAGATGTGATACTTACCAACTTACCGTTGCGCGTAGAGTCGGGTTGATTCAGCTCCATTGCGCAAGCTGTTGGTATGGATGTCTGCACTAGCGTCGGAGCGCTGTGTCAGACATGTGTATTGCCATTGAGCCCACTGCTCACCTCCCCTATATTCTCTTCGTAGGTTTGCGACAGCAGCTTAGCGGATTGTCATTTGCCTGACAGAGCTAGTCTTGGTCGAGGCAGCACCGGCAGCAGCAATGGAAGGCTGGCCGGGCTTCTTCTCGAAGATCTTCCAGAATTTGAGAGACTCGTCGGCGGCAGCAGTGGCCAGCATCTGGCCGTCGGGGCTCAAGCAGCTGTGTAGAACACGGGACTCGTGGGCTGGAACCTCCATGTTCTTCACACCAGACGGGTAGCTCCAAATGCTGAGCGAGTTGTCAGGGAAGCCGCCGGTGCTGACAATCTCCTTGTAGTGCGTGCTCCATCGCAGGCTGGTGACCTGGGAGTCGGTTGGGATGTGATTGATACGAGCTCCAGTGGTAGTGTTCCAGAAGTAGATCTGACGATCGTTGGAACCGCCGCCTGTAGCAAGAAGATTCGATTGCCATGGGCACCAAGAGACAGCCTTGACGGCAGCACGGTGGTTGGTCTTGGTGAACTTGGGAGCAGCAAGGGAGCGCGCATCCCAGATCGAGACCAGGTTGTCGTTGGCGCCAGTCGCCAGCTGGGCACCATCGGCGCGCCACTCAAGACCACAGACTTCGCCAGTGTGCGAGACCAGCTCGGCAATCTTGTGTTGAGCGACGCGAACGTCGTGGTTGAAAACGAGACCGGAGCGAGCGCCGGTGGAGAGGATGTGCTTGTTCCAGCCCATGACACCAACGCGCGTCTCATGGCCGAACATGCTACGGAGCTTGGTACCCTCTTCGACATCCCAGATCTGAACTTCACCAGAGCCCAAGCCGACGCCAACGTAGGCGCCGTCACCCGACCATTTGACGGAGGAGATGTACGTGTCGGTGGGGCACTCCAGCAGGGAAGCGACGGAGCCAGAGTCGGCAGACCAGATGTAGACGGAACGCTCCAGACCAATGGCGACCTGGTTGCCGGAGGACCAGTCGAGGAGGTTCAGGTAGTAGTCATCGACAAGACCAGGAGCATCGAGAACCCGCTCGGGTGCTGATGGGATGCGACGACGGCTCTGAGCATTGACGCCACTGGCGGGCTTGAGGGGGCGGTTGTACTGCGATCGGAGGTCGATGGGCTTAGATGACTCTGGAGGGGCAGGTTTGAAGGCCAGAATGCGGGTGTTGAACGAGACGCCGCATGCGGACGCTAGCGACGACTGGTATGCCGCGGCATCTGGGGCAGTCTTGGATTGTGTTCGCTCCTCCTCGTCATCGTCTAGAGTGAGACCTTCCAGCGAGAGTGTTGCGTCATCCTCCGCTCCACGGCCACCAAGGTCAAATGCGCTCGCGGCAGTAGCCAGGACTGAAGAGCCCTCGCCGGTAGAGCTTGACTTGGGTCGCTGGTCGAGGTCGAGCTTGCCTGTGCCGACATTGCAGATAGCGTCGCTGGCGGTGCGGTTAGGGATGAAGCGGTCGGCGGCATTGTATGCTATCCGCGTCTTGGTGGGTCGTGCGCGGATCGTACCGTCCTTCTTTGCCTTGGGTGTCTTGGTTGAGGTGCTGCCCGTGCCTGTGAGCGCCCACTCCGACACACCCAGCTCTAGCCGCCGCGGCGAGTTCACGCGGGCGATGTTGGATTTGGGAGAGTCGCGAGAGGTCTTGGAGATGGAGTGTTGCAGACGGGACATGAAGTTACCGCCATGAATAGACTCGTGCGCCTGCACATCGGGAGTCTGAGTTCGCGGGGTGCGGGGAGAGGGCGTCAATGGCATCCGACCGCCAGCGGTGCGGGTGGAGAAGACCGATGAGCGGCTCTTGACCGGGGTCAAGACGGCTGGACTGGCCATGACTGCGACTCTCCTGCTGCGGAGCGTTAGCACGTGATGCCATGCAGGTGGACGAAGAAGCGGCCTACTGTATGCTTTTCTGGGTTTTCCTGTAGTAAAATCAAATATTAGTATAGGCAATGCTGTAATCGATGCTCAAAGTATTGATTTGGAGGGTTTGGTATGCGTCTGCAGGGTGTGGAGAGGGTGAGGAGAGTGCGGAGTGAGGTAGGTGAGGAACGTCCAGATGGCAGGCTCATGGCGCATTAAATACGCTTTGTTTACTCGGGCTGGTCGACAGGGCAACGTCGGGCAGGCGCGGCCCGAACGCCGATGACATCACGTGCGGCCGCATTCGGAAAATCGTCGCCCCGCCGAGATTCTGCCGCGCCAGCCTCACCGCCCGTGCTGCCACCACGCCAGGCCCAGGTCCACAAGTCAGCCAAAGTTTCCGGCCAGCCTCCAGAGCCACCTGCACCCGTCTCACGCTCGCTGTCACATCTCCCAGCATTTGCGCTTTCTGATAACCCACCTCTGCATCTTCCCATAGCAATTCTCACGACGTCGCACCAGCTCATCGCCGTCGCCATTACCTGTCGCTCGCTCCTGCCCTGCCTGCTTGTGCCAACAGGAGCACGGACTAAGACCCACCGCCTCCGCCTATGAATCTTCCGTACCCACTGACCTAGGATTTTTATCCAATGGCGCACTCCCAGCTTCCCGTCGCTTCCCTCTTCTCTGGTCACCAGCCAGCCCTCGCTGCGGCGGCCGTCACCCCGACGTCGACCTCACTCACCACGACGCCGGCCAGCGGCAGCTCAGGGAATAACACCTTCCTCATGACCGCAAGCCCAGTACGCAATCGCAAGTCGGCAGCCGAGGGCTCCGTCTACAGGCCCAAGCTCATATCCACCGTCGGCGCGAAGCCCGCCTGTCTCGTTAATGCTTCCGTGACCTACGTCGGCAACGACCAGATATACGCCTTTGGAGGGTTCGACCAATTCACCGATGAAGGTGAGGAGAGCGACTGTATCGTACCAAGAACCCGTGACTGACTTGCTTCAGTGTACAACCATGTGCTGCGTTTGAACCTCGTCACCCGCCAGTGGAATCTCGTTGACAACTATGGCGACATCCCTGGGGTCAGAATGGGCCACACGGCATGTCTCTGGCAGGGCGATAAGCTCCTCGTGTTCGGCGGTGAAAATGAGCATAGGCAGCATCTCTCCGACGTGATCGTGTTCGACTTGAAGACGGCACATTGGACGCAACCCGAACTACACGGACCAACGCCCCGCGGTCGCGCCCGCCATTCCGCCGTTATACACGATGAGAAGCTATACATAAGCGGGGGGCAAACTGGGCATGACAGCGTGCTGGATGACATTTGCTTCTTGGATCTCAAGACGTGGACGTGGTCTCGCTCCTGGAAGTTTGTGCCTCGGTACGACCACGCCAGCTGGATCTGGAATGGTCGAATCTGGATCTTTGGCGGCATTACCGACGAGATGGAAAAGAGTAACGAGATTTGGTGGCTGGACCTCCGTGGCAGCCCAGGGTTCGAGACCGCCATGAACTACGGCACGGCCGACCGTCAATTGGTGTCTTCAAGACATCGCTTTCCAACCCCCGCATCTGGTCAGCTCGCAACCGGTAGTACGGGTTACACGGCGAACTCCAGCGTGCAGTCATACCCAAGCGCCTTGGCCTCTGCGCGATCGCCGTACATCGCCCCCGGGTCCATTTCTTCCCTCAAGTTTCACTCCAGCCCGAATTTGCCCTCGCAGACAGCAGGCATGCATTTCCATGCCTTCTCTTCCGGATGCATGCTCGACTTTGTCACTCCAGCAGAGCTCAGCTGTGAAACCAGTTTGTCCAGCCTCGAGCTTGATACTCTACGCTGGCAGAAGTTGGCTGATGGAAAGGATCTCTACAACCCGAACTTCCGTTGGCATTACTGCACAATGAACTCAGAGGGCACACACGCTTGGTTGCTTGGTAGCCCAGCCGAGCCAGCAGCCGATGGTAATGGGGTAAGCCCTGGAGAATATCTCAGCGATGTCCTAGCTATTGATCTTCGCAAATACGGTATCCTTGGCAATGAGCTCGCGAGCGACCCGCGGTCGAAGCTGCCGTCCTCTGACGCGAACGTGTCGTCACACTTGACCGGAATTGGTGCAGATCTGTCTCTGACCTTCGATCAGCCACCGGAGTCGGGCAGCGGGGCAGACTTCATTATCACCGCCGATCCGGACGACCTGGACTACGATACATCGCCAGTGAACGAAGCGGGCCCCTCATCATCGGCTGTTGCTCCTGTCTCTCGTCCCATCCATGTTCACAGGCTCATTTTGCACGCTCGCTGGCCTCACTTTGCCCGTCTGTGGAGTGCGCAGATGGTAGAATTTCACACCAAGAAGATGCACATCCCCGAGCCATACTCGGCTGTCCGTGCTTTTCTCTTCTATCTCTATACCGACAGCATTGCTCCTCATCCGCAGAACGGTCCTTCACTCAACGATGTCGCCGGTATGCTTGTCATGTCGAACATATACGACATGCCGCGCCTTCGGCTTTTGTGCATCAACCGTCTCGGCCGCGAGCTCGATGTCGAGCACGCAGCCGTGATTTGGGAGCGAGCCGCGACTGCCAACGAAGAATGGCTCAAGAAACGCGCAGCCGCTTTCTGTCTGCAGAACTGGGGTCGTGTGGTTCGCACTGCCGGTTTCCGGGCCTTGACCCCCAACAGTCTCATCGATCTGTGCTCTGAATCCGACACAGATGCCAGAGTGGTCAGTGGCGACGAGCTCGAGATGATGGGCCAACTCAACCGCCCGTTCGCCGTGTCAAACCGCAAGCGGAGTCTCGGCAGCGCCGGCGTGCTGACCGCTGGTGAAGACGAAGGAGACGACGACCCAGAAGATGATGGCATGGACGTAAACTAAACGCAAGTCAAGAAATGGTTGCGTTGCATTCTTTTGGCGTTCCCTTCCTCGAGGTTATATTGGATTGCATATTGGTAAGCGAGGCGTATGGTATTGAAAGAGCTCATAAAAGCTGAAGACCTCCAACCGTCTTCTTCGAAAAAGTCACTGTATGGAGCCCCGGGCCCATTTAATTTCAAAGTCCTGGTGCCAACAGGTTCTGGTATGGTACGCATTGCGCCGGAGTACTTGCGATTGGTTTTTTTTTCTTGAGGCATAATCTGGTGACGAATGACGATTGGCATTCCTTCGAGATGGACCATTGAAGAATTCCTGGGAAGGATAGATGAATGAATGTCATGCAAGTATCTACTCTTCTTTCGCATGTTTTGTGGTATGTTTGCGCTTACGCTCTAGCACCATGAAACATTCTAGCTGTTTCGATTTGTTGAACGAAAGATCGAAGGAGGAGATGCAGTTGCGGTGGCTCGATGAGCCCACATGTTCTTCGATCCGAACGAAATGCGAGCTTACCCGCCAACCGGGCTCAAGAGACGGATATGGGTCAGCGCATATGCATGGCGATTATGGGATTACGAGAGGGCGGTTTTATCCGGTAATCGTGGGCCGCGCCTTTGAAGGATGTGGAGGGCGGCTTGAGGTCGGTGCGGGCGCCACTTAGAGCATCAGAGTTTAAGTTTAGAGTCGGCAGAATTTGAAGAGTGGTAGATTGATATGAATGCTGCATGGGTATGCATTCTGCAAGATGTTGAGCCATAACTATGCGGTAAAGGTAGTAACCAGACAACGCGATCGTGTAAGTAAGCCCTTGTCGATCCAATGCCACTTCGCTTAGATTCCTATGCGTACAACCTGCTTACTGTACATATGTAGGCGCTCGATAGTAGCCGCCTTACGCGTATGGATTTCGTATCGCGCACGTGGAATGCGCGTGTCTACGGGTCAGACCCTGCATCTTACATGCATCTCACGAGGTGACAAACGGTGGTTCATGCATTCGTACCGCCTCGCTGCGCTGTCGCCTACCGCTCCCGTGGACGACATATGGTACGTGACGATGAGTGTGGCGTCAAGTGGAGTAGAGTCGGTCCGGTGATCCGTCTCAAGAGGAATGTTGGGACATGGGTGGATTTACAAGGGTTGGGTGGCTGATGCTATCAGGTCATGTTATTGAGAGGAGTATAGTGGAAGGAACGTTACCGTAGGGGATGGTCGTGTATGCAATGCCAGCGTTCGAAGCACAAGGGAAACGGACTGACCACGGAGTAAGTGGCACGTAGAGACCACCACCTAGACGCGCCACGGGAAGGAGCGGAAGGCCATTACGGTATTTTAACAATGATTGTTCATGCATGTGCGGCCCGACCCTCATCGGTGCAGCTCTTGAATGGTTCGACTCCCCGATTCGCGTCGAATCGCCTTAGCATCGTACATTCGGAAGCGTCTTGTCACGATCTGGATGGCTGGGAATTGAACATGCCGCGAATTTATACAGAAGACTCTCTCCATGAAAGCTACCGAATGCGGCTCAGTCTAGACGACCTTGCGCCACTCCACCGGTCAGTCTCATCCCACCAGATTTCGTCCACTCGTTTCGGACGCCGCATGTAAGATCTTGAGGCAGTCAAAAACGTCTGTCACACCCCATCACACGCGTCCGCATTACTCAACCCGAATATCGGGCCACTGAGCTCGGTGAACGATGCCTCGTCACTCACGCCACGAGTCCGTTGATATACCACCCAGGACATTAGAAGCGTTCACGAGAAAATAGGAGCGCAGCTATTGGTCTTTTCGAGTTTCCATGGCGCGCTGACATAAAGATTCACGAGTAGGTACGATTTCGACAGCGCGGCTGCGTCGATTGGTAACTAGCAGCACCTACTGTCAAAGTACCACCCTCTCACTTCCAAGCCCACGGACCACAACCCTATGTATATATACCTCCCCAAGCACGCCATAAATGCTTTCTGTTTCACCATCAGTCCATCACTTCACTCCTCACATCTACACCATCCCCACAACGACCAATCAACCATATACTTAGCCATGCACACCCTCACCCTCCTCATCTCAACCCTCGGCCTCACCGCCGCCATCCCTACCTCCTCCTTCTCAAGCCGCCAAGCCGCCGCCGCGGCCTCCGTCGACCGCTACGCAGGCCCCGGCTGCTCCGGCACTGTGTGCAACAAAGCTGGCTCGGGGGATTTGCACGAGGGGTGTAATGTTATTAGTGATGCTTGCACGACTAGTTTGCATCTAAATTACGCGAATACTGGATGTCAGGGTGAGTTTGAGTTTTCTACTTTCTTCAGAAGGGTAGAGAGAGCAAGAAGGGAAGGGGGGAGGTGCAATGAAAGTGTTTGTGTAAGTGGCAGCAAGAAGCTAATTCGTGGACAGTTGCCATTTGGACCGATGCGGCGTGCTCGAATGTGTACTTCTATGCGAATGTGACGAGCTATGAGTGTTACCAGCTGGGACCGCCGATTCAGTCCATTAGTGTAACTTGCTAGATTGCGAGAAGGGAGGGCGGAGATGTTAGATAGAGAAGAGTGGGGGGAGGGGAGAAGGGATGGTAGACGGCGCGGTGGTGTTGGGGAGCTGAGAATTAACTCTTAGGACTTCGGGAGAGCACAGGATGTAAGGCGATCGCGTCAACTGCTGCTTGGGGCAGGAGTGAGAATGTAACAGGATGTAAACAAAGTAAATTTTAAGCACTGATCAAATGCTTTACTCTTTCAACTTTAACCAATCGTCACATTAGGCACTGTCGTGCCATGGTTGTTTTATCCAGTGTTAACTAGAACGAAGACAATATCGCCCTCAACAGAATTATCATCGATAGGAACTCATCAATTGCCTCGCAGTGAGTTTACAAAAAAATTCACTTCCAAGCGTCACACTGCTGGTGCAACGACACTATGTCTCATGGCGCTTTACCCAATTAGCCGTAGCCCAGTAACTCAGCCACTTCACAGGCCCCTCGACATCCCTCCACTCTCCGATTGAATTTTCTTCTCGAATTTTATTCCTAATACCGTTCATATGAAAAGTAACACAAAGCCATTTATTATTCTTGCAACTTGTGAGCAAGCAGATTTGAACTATCATGGGAACAACAGACGGCGGTAATGGTACCCCAGATGAATCCGCTACTCGGTCAAGAACGTTGCCTTCTTCACCGAGTGCCGAGGTTTCCGACACACGAGAAACCATTGCTGTCTCCGAGCAGAAGGTTTCTCTATATACTACAAGCTTAACAACCCAGCACCTGCGGCTCCTCAACATCCTGCCGTCTGACGAAGCTCTCACCTCGATGAAATGCGAGCCGCTTACCCACGAGGTTGTCTAAGCCCCCGAATACGAATCTCTTTCGTACGCTTGGGGTTACCCCACTGGACCTCGGACGGTGATTGAATGTAATGGACGGATGGTCTTAGTCACATTGAACCTGCACGATGCCCTGGTGAGACTTCGTCACCCTACTGCTCCTCGGACAATGTGGATAGATGCCATTTGCATTAATCAGGAGGATGAGAAAGAAAAGGTTCACAAGTTGCTTTCATGGCCGATATACACTGAGCCAAACGCGTGGTTGCCTGGCTTGGATATGTCGGACGAGCCAATGTACTCACAGCTAAAGCTGGTGCAGAAACCCTTTATGCGAGCGTGCAGAGAAGAGCTGGAGCAGAGAGAAAGGATCTTGAAGATATGCGATTGGTCGACGCGAAGAATATGGACTTGCCAGGGGAAGTGGACAAATGTCTGCCCTGGCGAGCTCGGAAGATGCTATTTGACTGCCAATTGTTCAAGCGCATATGGTGTGTTCAAGAACTGCGACTGGTCAGTGCAATCGTGCTACTGTGGGGCGAGCTGGAGCTGGACTGGTTTCGCGTCGATTTCACCGCATTCTGGTTGACCGCTCGAGATTCGTACCCTGCCTTACCTGAGCAGGTATCCCCGTCGCACGCCGCAAGAATGCGCGCTACGCTTGGAAACAGGAACGACGACTTGCTCAATACGTTCCAGACTTACAGAAATTATAAGGCAGCAGACCGCGGTACAAAGTATTCGGCCTAGTAGGGCTCATGCGAAGCGGCCAGGAACTACCAAACCTTAAAACTGTCCCAACGGTTGATCATCTGAGTCCAGTTGCTAAGGTCTATAAAGGTGTCGCTACATTGGCTCTCCAGTTGTCAGGCCTTTATGTCCTCGACTACGTATCGCATCCTCTAGAATATGACGGTGATGACGGTTTTGCATCCTGGGTACCGGGACCTGTCTTCAAGATGTTCGAGGCTTAGTTTTACAGAATTAAGCATATTCATCAGTGCGTGTGGCGGAAGGTCCTTCGACCCAGCAGAGTATATCAGTGGGTGACACTCGGATCTTCGCGTCGGTGGTATACATTACAGTATCGTAACATGGACTGGACCGCCAATGCACTGAGGGTTTGCATCTGAGTATGACGCCAGCTTCATGTGGCACCCTTTCCTCGAATACTGGATCAATATCCACGCAAACCTTAGCGCAACAAGAACTTTGTCAGCCGAGAGATTTTCAATACTGCCATCCAAGCTTTATGCTGAAGCTACTGCGAGCGAGCAAGAGATTTTTTTTCGCGGATTTCTTAGCCTACATCCGGATTCTGTGTAAGATCTTCAAGGGCACTAGCTATAGCACTTACCCTCCTTTGGATGGTGAGGAACATGGCGAGCCGGGACGGTATGCCTTGGTCGCCGATGAATCCTGTTTCGGGCGACGCATGTTCAAGACCGAACGGGGCTCGTTCGGTATTGGACCTGACTGTCTACGCAAGGGAGATCATGTTGTTGTGATATTCGGCGCTAACACGCCTTTTATTTTGCGACCTAGAGGCAATAGCTGGCTCCTGCTTGGCCAGGCTTTTGTTGATGAAGTCACGGACGGACGGCTTGTGAGGGATTTGAGAACAGGAAAGGTCCAGGAGCAGGCCATTTGCCTGATCTAGAGCACGCAACAGGACACTCTATCTACCTCATTCATCGGCTCACTTTCTACAAATGGCTTCAACACAGAACTAATTTCTCGTTCATTGTTTGCATCACAGAAGACGTCAATCCTCGACGTACGGTTGAAACCCCATCTTGGAAACAAGAAGATTCCTCAATTTCGCAACACTGAGAATCCCCTCCTCCTTCTCTGACTACTACACCAGCAATAGCCGACGCGGTGGTATCACAGAATAGACTATCAGAATTTGAGTTATCAGCCGCGACAGCTTTGTATAGCATCACAGAAGAATCTTCAAGACAGTTTCATGAGTACCTTACAGTTTGATAGCATCCCAAAAGCAAGATTTACAAGGAGAATAGTTGGAGGGTCACAGTTGTTCAGACCGCAAGTGCGAAGAACAAGACCGTGGGTGAATAGAATTGCCTGTGCTTGAACACCTCATTCAGCCTCTAGGATAAGATAAAACTGCTACAAACACCGCAAAACACTCTATGAGAGACTCAAATCCAATTCAATCAACATTTTCATAAGGAAAAGGTGTCCAAAATAAAATCTGCTAATTTCAACCTTCAACCTCAGCCTTTCCATTACAGCATCACCAGAGGCTTCACACCCGCGCACGCTGACCCATACACCTAGAGCACAGCCAAAGCAAGTGTCGCGAACCACCCATACCATAATTCCATGGTGATCTTGTCGGCGCTGCGGTTTCGAAAAAGCAACAAGCGTGCTGCGATCAGCGTCCCGAGTCCTGTCGGTCCCGAGACTATCCCCAGACTTTTCACCATTACGATCCCCAAAGACCACAGGAGAACAGACGTGGCAAGGAGAACGCGCGCAGCACCATGCCCAAGGACGATTGGTAAGGTCGCGCGGCCGCATTCGCGGTCCCCATCGAGATCGCGAAAGTCCTGAATGGCAATGGTTGTTACGATAGCAGCGACGAGCGCTACGCTAGTGAACAACTCGGAGTTCGAGAACTGAAAGCCTGGCCCGCCGGCCACTTTTATGCAGCCAAAGAGCCAGCTTGTCATGCCGATAGCGTTAAGGGCGTCGCGGATGACGTGGTGACCTTGCGCTCCTCCAAGGTCGTTGTAATAGTATGATGCTACAAGCTGGATAAGGTATGGAACAAGGCCACCGAGGAAGACGCTGTATAAAAGGCCGATAATGGTCGTGATGAGGAGAATTGCGCTAGCCTGAGACGAGGTGATGCGTCGACTCGGCAGCGGTCGCCACGGTTTGTTCAGGCTGTCTTCTTGGATACTCGCTGGCTGTCGTTGATTGGAGATGCTGAAGCCCAAGGCGACGATGATCACCCAGATCATCGATAATGAGAAGCTTTTGAGCGTGTCTGCCCAGTGGGAACTCGCAGCTGAGTACAGGTCATGATGACCCATATATCCAGCATTGCCGGTAGACGTATTTTGAGAATTAGAAAAGTGCAAGACGGCCGTGTGGTGCGTTGAACGCTTCGAGGAAATGGTGCCCATGCCTGCCCAGACAATGATAATAACATTGTAATTGCAGATGAAGAGGTACACTGTCTTCGAGTGGAATCTTAAGTTTCCGTAAAGTGCTTTAGCGATGCTGCGCCCTTGGTGTTCCGTAGCTGTCTTCATTGTCGTTGGGATTATGCAAAACGCGATCGGGGACAGTGTGTGAAAAACGGCTTCTGGGAAGCCAAAAGACGAAGCCATAGAAAGCTCATGTCACTACCCTGCACATTCACTTGTTCAGCATGACACCATCTGTAGCTTCGCCGTATGAACATAATCTATACCCATCTTTCGGACAGCGAACAACCGAATAACAAAGTGGCAAACTTGGTCTGGAACAACTATCCATGACTCTACTCTTTCCTAGCGCGGTTGCGCAACCAGGCAATTAGCCTGCAGCGCATCACGCCACTTATGCATGATACGCCTGGCCACTAGCAAAGGGTCATTGATAGGATTTGCTTACTGCTTCCTACGCTGTTAGACGCTGTGTTACATCTGTTTCAAACGCAATATCCGGTGGGCCCCCGGGCAAGATCAGATTTGGCCCGGATGTAGGTACTCCACATCCTTCTTCCGGGAGATTTTTTCAACACCCATAAGGAACTGCTAAGGGCCCTGGCGGGACATATAGGGGTCCGCAGATCAAAACCTTGATAGGCTGCTTGCGGTAGCAGTAGGATTCGGTGTCAATGAGAGCTGTTTGGCCAAATACCGCCTTATGTGTGAGTTTTCCCATACCTAACAACGATCACATACGGGCAATTTCAGTCTTTGTATGTGATAGCGAGGGAGTACGATCTTTCCAAAAAGTCACCAATCTGCAGAATGCCATAATTGGAGGCATGGCGGTCTCGGGAGGACATCCTTGGTAAAATACCCTTGCCCAACAACTCTGACCCATGAAGTGAGACACAGGGTCAGCGTTATCAGCAGTTGACAACATATCCCATGTATCCGGTCTTTCGCCCCATGCAGCACTCTACCCGAGAAACTCTTTGCTGATTGCAACACCACCTTGCACCTTGCAATTATTTATGCAATCATTTGGTTTCGGTGTCCGACAAAAGACGAATGCAGATGAATAACGCAGAGCCGTTGGGCGTCATATTACCTGCACACGTTAACGAGTAATCTTCTCAATATCGTGACACGTATGTGCAAGCTTAAGTGGATCCAAAAGTGACGAAACTGCGGAATTATTCTGATGATACCCCTTTGTATTTTGAGCGATTATGTGGCCTTTGTTTGCTGCCTTTAAGCTCGCTGAAAGCTCGCATAGTCTCCATGACTCGGTCGAGCAAAATCTGAATCACTAGAAAGCCTACGGACGTTCATCCCTCTTTACCACTAAAGTAAAGAGTTCCCACATTTACGCAGCTACCACGAAATCTTTAAGCGCTCTTGGCCGAGCGAAATCTGACCTTAGGCCCCTTGCTCGTGATGACGAACCGATCCACGCTATCCCTTTCCCGGTTCTTCAACCGCTGTATAACTGACAAATTACGCTCATCCTCAGTCATTTCCTCACGTAAATCATACGTAAAGAGGAGCTGCGCGAGCGTAATCTTCGATTCCACAAGCCCCCAGGTCTTGCCAACACAGCTGGTGGGTCCAATGCTAAACGGACAAAAGGCAGAGCGGGCAATGTTGATCTTCTCCGTCGAGGTCTCCGTCGGGAGCCAGCGCTGCGGTCGATACTCCAATGGAGCATCGTAGTATCTCGGGTTGCGCATGATAACATGGTGGGGTACACCAACATCAACTCCCTGCGGAATGAGGTGACCGTCCACAGTGATGCCACCAGGGCCCACTTCGCGCATGAGGCAACCGCCTACCACACTTGAGAGTCGCATACTCTCATCAATGCACGCCGCAAGATACTTGCAGCTGTTGAGTTTCTGGCCCAAGCGAATTTCTGAGGTGTCCGAGAAGGTCTCACGAATTTCCTTAGTCAGGGTGGACATGATGTCGGGATGATTGAGAAGGTGGAACAGCAAGTTCGCCATCGAGCCGGCAACGGTATCAGTGCCTAAGAATGTGAGTTCTACGGTCACTGCCCTAAACACACTTGACTGACCTGTGGTGACTAGGAGGCTGCTCTCGCTTTGGAGCTCTGGCAAGGAGAACCCCTCAACGCCGGGATTCTCGGATGTGGCATAGAGAATATCAAAGACGCAGCTCAGTCTTTCCTTGTTGACGAGCTTTTGACTGAACTTTTCGACGCATTTCAAAGCAAGGTTGGCAGCATAGGATTCATATTCTTTCAAAGCGCGGGCAGTGCTGGAAGCCATGGCCTCGAGTTGGAACCAAGACAGTCCAGGCATATGCCCGATCTGATATGAAAGGAAACGTCAGCAAATAAAACAGATAGAACCATGTAGATACACATACCGCATTGAGCCCGCGGAATCCCTCAAGAGACGTTTCTAATATTCCCGCCTTTTGGGGATCCAGGAGCGAACCAAAAGACTCTCCAAAGCAAAAGCTCCCCATAGAATCAAAGCACATCAGCATGAACTCGTGAGAAATGTCCACAGCAGATGACCACTCTTTCTCCGCCTCAGCATCGGGGGTGTCGTAGCGTTGTAAGAAGCTCTTCAGAAGCTTGGTGAACCCGTCCTCATACACGTGAACCATACGGTCAGACAAGGCCTGCGCAAGAATGCGCCGCTTGCGGGCATGTTGTACCTTGTTTGTAGTGGCATGTGTGCTAGGGACCTTCATGTAGAAAGTCATCGTGTCATACCAATATGCCTTCTTGGTATTGGCACGCGAGCCATAAATGGCCTGGAGGGCATCAACTGTGCTAAATGAGAGCCTGTTAGGCCCATATCGCACAATGCTCCCATATCGATTGTGAAGGTCCAAGAAATCTAGGTACCGGTCTCCTTTCAGGCAGTGATACACTGAGTAAAAGTCCGTTATTCTGCCGATCAAAGGGCCCGGATAATCGGCAAGCGGATGGAGATAGAGGCGATAAAGGATCACCCAGGAGACCTATATTCGATTAGATAGTTCTAGGGACGTATTTCGTGTACAAACCGGTATAAGAACGGCGCAAAGTAAGAAGAACAACATCGTATTCGTCTCATGAACTCCTTTAAAGATATCATACAGGTAGAGGACTCTTCAAGAGTGCTTTCAACTGAACGGGGGTCCCGTTATCTATAATTCAGCCCCTCTTGGCCATCCTTTCGGTAGCTGCCGACAAACTAAGATTTGCTGATAATGTCTACTTCGGAGCAAGGATTCAGCCCACCCTCACCATGTGGAGCCTGAATAATAGCTTCTCAGATGATGCGCCTTCTTGTCCTCCATTATGCAAATTGTATGCGTCGCAGTGCCTGAAATTGGGTGTGAGAGTCACCCCATCGATGCAAACCAACCCCGAAGGATGTCATGCTGGCAACTCCATATCCTCCAATCTTACGGCGTTTTCAAGACCCGTACGTTTGGTAGATATTGTTTTCTAAGATCGCGCAGCGTTCGTGACCCGTCGCGGACGGTGAGGCGGCAAGGGTCGGCATCAAGTGGAGCAGCTGTCGGCAGGTGGTACAGCAACTGCAACCCCAAATCCACCTTACCCCGCCTGATTTCTTAAATTGTGGGCTTTAACCTAAGCTAGACTGGCCGAACTGGTGTTGCATGGGCATATCGCACCTTGCCGCATTCTCTAGGTAGTACGACCCGGGCGCAGAATCTACCAGTATGGGTCCCCACGCGTAAGACCCCGGGAATAAGAGTCTATATCCCCCAATCGGTTCATTTGAATAAATCTCCACTTTTTTCCTTTCTTTCTCTTAACAAGAGTCATTCTTTGACGTTTTGAGTTGATATTTCTCGAAATATCGGGGGTTATTGTGTTGCAAAGAGACCCCTTAGGTATTTTAAAATTCTCTGAGGGGCCACGCACAATACGGAGAAAATAAGATAAGTATGTTCGGGACAGTGGGTTTTACCCTGCGGCGTAATAACATCG
The DNA here is from genome assembly GCA_010405425.1 of Lentithecium fluviatile CBS 122367. NCBI lineage: Eukaryota > Fungi > Ascomycota > Dothideomycetes > Pleosporales > Lentitheciaceae > Lentithecium > Lentithecium fluviatile. The sequence continues at coordinate 552,715 of MU005593.1, read as the reverse complement.
GTTACTGATGAAATGAGTCCTTGCTCGGCCCTCCTTTTCTAAGCACTCGGCCCAAAAACGCCCACCCCGAGCGATAAGGGTGATCAGGATCGAGATTTTGCAGTCCTGGAATGTGGTACAAAAGAGGCATACACTAATGGTGCTCGCGGATTTTTTAGCCCCTTCCCCCCTATCGTACTTAAGGTATCATTGGCCGATTTCTCGGCTTGCTCGAGATTATTGTGATTACCCTTAAATTCTTTTCTGACGTGACTCCAACCCTGCGAAACCCCGAGTTTGCAGGGTTCGATTCAACCTCGAGCTTGTGCAGTGCCGCTGGCTGATGACCCTAGTCAATGGTCCGGGGTTTCAAGCCAACCGAACGGAGCGTTTACTCCATCGGCGCGAACCGCTGGCGCCTGCCGCAGCAATATTCTGACGTGCCAAATTTTTGGGTCCCGATATTTCCTAGGGGGACCCTTGTCTTGAAATCCGTAATGGAAGTTCACACGAGGAGGTTCCGCAAGCCCTTAAGAAGTAAGCAGGTTTTCAGCCTTGCCTTTTCCACGGCCTTTCGGGCACAAGTAGAAGAAAGCCCCTCGCCTAATAAAGTCAATAACAATCCTCATCCGCCATCATGATATGGCTCAGTGTACATGTCTCCTTTCTCTCAAATCCTGTATACAGGTTCAGATTGCGCTCGACTTCGTCAGGAAGACTGTGCGAAATTTCCAGAATTCACAGCCGATTGGGCTTTTTCCTGTCAAAGAATAATGGGGCGGAATTCCTGCACTACGTAAACGTTAGGACGTCCCTGGTAATTGTCCATCAATGAGTTCTGGTTTGCGGTAGGTGGAATCATTCAATTTAGTAGTCATCACTTTAGATATAACGCACATCGCACTAAGTAAGCGGCTAGCTCATAATAGCTTTTTGCGATTTCCAACTAAGCGTGAAACAATGATTGAAATGGACTGGAATGCAATCACAATGATGTCCTCGAATACCTCAAAAGTCTCGATTTACTGCTATTGCGGAGGTTCGGACGTCCCACAGGTACCAGACCTATTCGATTGCTTTTTCAAAGCAGAGAACGGAAGAGAGGGAAAGTAAAGGGTGATAGGTCCAATCCATCTCAACCGCTCCAAGAGCTCTTCCTTGTGTCTGCATTTCTCACAATCGGCGCATGGGGCGAAAATTCAATGGATGGTAAATCTTCTAATGGTAACATACCCTTGTGGCTCTTTCTTGACAGTCCCTCTTTTCCACTTCCATAGCTTTCGGTGTTGTTCCAACGGGATTGCTTGGGGCCTTTATTGCAATAGTAGCGGTACAGAGCCGGCAGTACGGGTATGCAGCCACATATGACGCCAACCGCAATTTCACCGCAACTAGAGACGTTTGTTAGTGTGAGAAACCACAAAGGGCGGGCTAAATACCTGTAAAGCAGGATGGGACCGAAGACGTAACTCTTGTCGATGTCGTCCATCGTCCTGACGGAGGCTTCGAGGCGTAGGATACTGGCGACACATGCTCTGCACTGGTTAGTACCTCGTGCGAAGTCTCACCAATGCAAAGGTGGAAGGTTCATACATTGCACCCACCGCTAGTGCGACACTGCTGCCAAGCTTGCGTCTAAGATCCATCTGCAGGTTCCAGATGACTGGGAGTGGAGATACCAGTATAACAAAATCAGTGACAAGTGAAACTACACAGTCGCTGATAAAGACGGTGTTGGTATTCAAGCATTTGCCTGGAGTCTTGTGATTCCAGAATTTCTCCACAGGCTTGCAGATGAAAATCTTGACGAGGGTGATGGCGATATAATAGAGAGCAAGCACACCGATCAGCATCCGAACGGAGAAGACGAACCGCTTCTTGATGTTAAAGATGCGAATCAAGAGTTGAAGGATCGCGAGTTTTGTGAGAAGGATGACGGGCCCATACAAGACCTCCAGAACGTAGCCCAGCTTAGGTACTTATCAGTCAGGGGACTAGGAGGGATATTGGTTTTGCAACAAACTCACCTGAAACGCCTTGCGAAAGTTCTCCGGAGAAACATTCCACATGTGAATACCAATGCCAAGCGGGCCTCCAGCAAGACAAAGAGAACAGAATATTGTGCAAGAGGCCTAAATTGAGATTAAATGGTGCACAACAACGGTGGAGACGCTCAAGCCAATGACGTACCCATGCGCCGAGTGAAATCCCTATCAAAATAGTCAGTCGCCTTTCCTTCATCAATCTAAGTTGTTCGTGCGTTCAAACTTACAGTCATCGGAGTAATACTTATTAGAAGTAACGTGCTTGGTGTAGAGGCGCAGAAACAGAAAGATGCTTGTGACTGTGATACACGCCGTCTGGGTGAGTATGTTCAATCCAGACTGCTTGAAGTTGGCGTCCGGAGTGACTCCGGGCGGAGGAGGAAGTACGCCTGGGTATTTGGGCGTGGACGTCGGGGTGTCAATCATCTTTTCACAAAAGAACCTTTTGGAGCTTGATAAATGGATGGATGAGGCGGAAACAATTGTGATGTAAAACGCCCTGACGCAGGTCAGGATATACTTTGATGTGAATTTGTGGACAGCCGTTTGATCTGGTATTGTAGAAGCACTTGAGAGGACGACTTGGACTCAATAGGGCTGCGCGCAATTATCGTATGACGGTGGAGATATCTTGTTTTGGAGCGGGGCTGGTATAGCTGCGGCATTGATTGAACGAGGCAAATACTGCAGCAGGATCGGCAGACATGCTCCTTGTAGTAGTTTGCCTGACGCGGCTTTGGGGTGAGAACACTTCATGATTGCGGCGCAGCGCATTGCGCCCGGTCCTGGTGTGGTTGGATAATAATCAAAACGCCTTAGGCAGGGATGCGCGCAGACGCAGGCAATATGAAATTCATATCAATGCAGCTTCGGAGTCCGGATCTTGAACCGTTGGTAGCCTATTGATGTTGAGTGCAGTCAAAAGTGGGCCTCGGGGCGAACGACCGTGCGTGTGCAGCGCGCTGTCCCCGGAAAGCGGGAATACGGATGAATCCCCCGGCGATTACCTTACGCATGCTGTGGTCGACTTCTTGCGCCTTTGATCTGATTATGTAGGATAGACTGTTCCCTTCTATGTGTATTCGTCATCGAGGAGACGGATCTATTTAAAAGACCAATTCGCAGATCAAACTGATGAATTTCAATAAAATAACTTGAGCTTTTCACTTCATCTCCATCATGTCTGATCTCCGAAAGAACTATGTCGTCTCTCATGGATTCGACGAATCTGGCCGGTTCGACCCCATTGTGCTGCTGATTGTACAGATGCTAAGTGCTCCAGTTTATACATGCAGCACTGGATGTGGAAGATGCAACTAGGATGGGACCTCCATCCTGCCATCAAGCTACCTGAGAGCAGTGACGTTCGAATCGCGGATCAGGGATGCGGGAATGCGTATGAACACTCTTTGCGGAGGGTCAAAGGGAATTTTCTGACGAGACTCGATCAGGGCTTGGCTAGTGTCACTGGCCTCGGATTTTGAGAAAGAAGGGAGACACGCCTCTCTCGTCGGACTCGATGTCCAAAACTATCACTACCCCCCGACCGGCAACCTTCCTCCCAACATCAAGCTTGCTATACTTGACGCTTTTGCCGAAGACCTTCCGGAAGACCAAGTCGGTCAATATGATGTTGTCCATGTGCGGGCATTCTCTTCTGTCATAAAGGACGACAACCCAGAACCCATCATCAAAAACGCGTACAAGATGCTCAAGCCAGGCGGATATATCCAGTGGGACGACCTAGATGGCGATTCTTTCAGGGCAGTGGCACCAGGCTCCCACTCGGAGTCATCTATTCCCACAGCAGCTACAGAAGAGATGGTTGCCACCTCTTTGCAGTCCCAAAAAGTGGCAATGAATCTGAAATACTCCTGGCTTGGGCGACTTGGACAACTGTACGAGCAGCATGGACTGGAGGTTGTTGACTATAAGAAGGTGATCGTCAAGAAGGAGTTGCGAAGTGTAATGACTGTCTCATTGCTTATGATACATGCTCACATTGCTCGAATTGCAGTGCGGAACGGCTGCATGGTTGGAACCGACAAAAATTGGGAGGAGTTGTGGACGAAAGCTGGAGAGGAGATCAGCCAAGGGGTGTCACTTACCATGGATATGGTTGTGGCCGTCGGCCGCAAACCCGCTTAGTGTTGTAATCGTGGTGCTTTGAGCAGATAACGCTCTTTAGAACAAATGAGTGTGGTTTCCTGCAAATGATCTTTTTTATAAACGCAATCATACTTGTTCCTCTTATGTATATCTCACTACTGCTACAGCAGCAGTCAATGCGGTCCTTAAATCTACGTCAAATTGTTCACATTGCCAGCCAGCGAAGGACAACCTCATATTCTTACTGCCTATGTCTGTCAGTGTCGCACCTTCGAAAAGATGCTTGAGTGGACGAGATATAATGATGTCCATTCCAAATGAGTCCTCCATCACTGCCTTCAGTCGGCGCTCAAACGAAAACTTCTTCGGAAAATGTCCTCCCCATGGCAGTATACCTACCAATGCCAACCCCCAAAATACCCCCATCATCTGTGACTTGAAATTCCCCATCAACAACCCGCACCCTATCCTCCACCCCCGCAACTTCCACATTCCCTGCCTACTTCCTCACATACTCACAGTTGAGCCCCACAAACATCACTCAAACAGTGTCCGGTCTCTCCCGGAACGTTCCAAGAGCATTTTCGCCATTAAATGGAATAGTTTCGACACAAGCACCGTTGTTGGGTGGATACCATTCACATGCTCCGCTGAAGTTGGACTATGGGTAGGTATATATGCTGCTAGCAGCCAGTTCCAGCAACATTACTGTGAAGAGGAAGGGGGAGCGGTTTCGCAAAAGCAAAGAGAGTAGCAAGTAAAAGAGGATCGTCTTATAAGAGAAGGGGTGGCGTCGACCAAGGGCTTCGAAATCATCCAGCCAGCTGCTTCTGTGCTCTAAGTCTTTCATTTTCTAGCATTAAGTTTCGTATATTAGACTTTCCATATTTTACCCTCGTGGAAGATTGCTCAGGGCTCGTTATATTCGAAAACTGGGGTATTGACGTTTTCAGTGCCGTTAAGGCGCAGAGCCACTCAAATGCTTATTAAATCCAACATCCCCACCAACGAGGGGACAAAAGACTGAAGTTATACACGATTTCGGAAGCAACTTGTGCCTAGCTTGTAATAGACCACGTAAAATTGCAAATTTAGCTTGAGAATGAACAAGAATCCTAACGGTTGCGCATGAAGAATCCCAGCTCTTACCCTGAAAGCTCTGCCCCTGATCTCGGAAGATCGTCAATGTGTTTTGCCCCTCCACAATGGTAGAAAACAGTAATTGCCTCGTTAGTGCGATGTAATTTGCAACGAGGCACGTTCCTGATAGGCTTCCACAAAATATCTATAATTAATCAACATCAGCTTTCCCTTTCGTTCAGGGAGAATCGGACCGTTGAATCAAAATAGAGATCCGAAAACCTGAAAGAGGGAAAACTCACGATCGCCCACAATCCTTATGAGCCTTGATTTTTGACGAAGTACAACTATTAACGGGACATGTATCTTCATATGTCATGGGAAGAGAGTATACACGGAGAGGGAGCTTACACAGGCTACAATCAGGCTTAGCTTTTGATTTTGATTGTCTGCAATGAGGGTATCTGTCTTTCTGCAGTGTTAGCGGGATAGAGACGATTGTTGAGGCAAATACTTCGCAACTCGCAGGAAGCCTTGTACTGGCTTGCGGGAATATTCGTAAAAGATGTTTGTGCAGCGTACACGGTCGCATTTTGGGTGTTGGGCATGGCGACCGTGAATGAAAAGCAAAATCTGTGGGTCGTGGATGGGCAAGAGAAGGCTGAGGTGCGGGATAACGATGCAGATGGCGTTGGTATAAGATGTCTGAAGCTAGGAGGGTAGCTAAAACAACAATTCTGTTGGCTAAGAAGGGTATGTATAAGAGAGCTACGGCCATCAAGTTCCCCATAACCCGAGAAGGCTACCTCAGTGGTAACAAAGCGTGCCTGACCGCTACGGCCCGTTCCCTTCTATCAGGCGGAAATATAGCGTGGTCTGAAAGGTACATGTTGGTTTTGTGTGCAGCTTGAGGGGTGGCTTGGTTGCACCAAGGAGTCGAGGTTTTAGCAACGGAAACTTGATTTCCAAGGGGAGTCCGTGGCGGATAACAGAGACCACTGCTAAGTTAAAGAGCGTTGAGTTTAGTAAGATCAGATCTATTTGAATAAGGTCCTGATTCACGTCAAAAATGTAAGCATCGAGAGATAAGGGAGATGGGAGCGTTTATTGACAATGGTTGCACCATACCAGAACATAAGTTCTTTGACGGTTTCCGCCTCTCCAAATCTTCCTCTCACCACAAGGATGATCCTGTGACTCCTTACACACTTGGCAATAAAAGCTCCGAATATCCGCATAGCTAACGTGAGACCTAGGACTCCGCTACAAGTCTAAGTGCTGTTCGCCATCAGGAGGCAGTAAGCGGTCCGGCCATTGGTACCTGCCGAGTTTTCTACAGCCCGCTTCCGTGTAGAGATAGCAATTGGTGTCCTGGTCGGGACCGAAGGATTTGATAGGTTCGAGGTCATTGAGGACATTTATGCATCCTTTGCCCGCCGCATAGATATAGTTGCAACCTTGCGAGAATTTTTGGTCTTTACAGATGTAGACGGAGCCAGGATTGCTACGCCACGCCACGAGACGCGAGGGGGTGCAAGGAGTTTAGTGGAACCGCGTAGGAGGCTTGTGGGAGGAGGGCAAGGGTGGTGAATATGGCGAGGACGTGGGCATGCATGGTGTTCGCTGAGACCGACTTTGAGGGTAACGGTGAGGTTGAAGCCGTTGATGATACTGTCGTTACAAGTTGATTTGATAACGGAGACTGACTTTCCGGACCGGTCAGCAGAGACGGTTGAATACGTAGATGTGGGAAATGTTGGTAAGCATGCGTAGTGGCTTGTCTCTCAAGTACCGGCATTTGTTGCTGAACTGGCGACGACCTGGATGAGTTCTGGAGATGTCGAAGGGTCCGATGGCGAGTTTGTATAGTCGTGATAGTAACAGCGTTTGAGACCACTTCAGACGTAATCGAGAGTGTTGTGTCCAAGCGATTGAATGTTCGTCTTTCTGCAGCGGCAGCACGCTTGCTCATTGAAAGGCAGTTGGCAGTTGGGGAACCATGCGGCTCTCCGCGGGTGCACGTGAGGTGGCGGGGAAGGCTGCGGCATGTGACAGCGCAGCGCGACATCTAGAACCCCGGATCGGGGAAGGTGCGGCTGGCGACGGGATACCTTCAAGCTGGCAGGGCGCACCTCGGCTCGCTCGGTTGAAGCAGCTCTCAAGCGAAACCTCCGCAACCCCGTCTTCTCGCCGCACATTTAACTCCGCCTTCTATTATTCCCGTTTTTTGAGGTAGACAGTCGCTATGGCCTCCATTGCTAGGACCCTCCGACCGCTTGCACGCGCTGCAACCGCCTCCTCGCGCTCGCTACGACCTGCTCTCACACGGACCGCGCCGCAGTATGTCAGCTATTAAGAAGCAATGGCACTATGGAAACTGATTAATGGTAGAATACGATGCCTCTCCTCTACGTTACCGCGTCGCGAAGCGGTCGACATCGCCGACGTGCCGCCCACGCCCATCACGCATCTCTCCGAGACCGAAGCCATGATGGCCGACGCCGTGTCCAAGTTTGCGACCGAAGTGATTCTGCCCAAGGCGCGTGACATGGACGAGGCAGAGACAATGGACCCGACCGTGGTGGAGCAGTTGTTCGAGCAGGGACTCATGGGGATTGAGATACCCGAAGAATACGGCGGCTCTGGCATGAACTTCACCTCGGCCATCATTGCCATTGAGGAGCTCGCGCGGATAGACCCCAGTGTCAGCGTCCTGTGCGATGTCCACAACACACTGTGCAACACCGCCATACTCAAGTGGGGGTCTGAGGGGTTGAAGAAGCAGTGGCTGCCGAAGCTGGCTACCGATACCGTTGGTGAGTTTCGCCACCATGAGGGATGATCGACCACGCTGACCATGCAGGCTCCTTCTGTCTCTCGGAACCCGTCTCCGGATCAGATGCCTTCGCGCTCGCCACCAAAGCCACGAAGACGGAGAATGGATACAAGATCAACGGCAGCAAGATGTGGATAACGAACAGCATGGAGGCTGGCTTCTTCATCGTATTCGCCAACCTGGACCCGAGCAAGAAGTACAAGGGCATAACGGCCTTCATTGTCGAAAAGGGCACCAAGGGCTTCTCCATCGCCAAGAAGGAGAAGAAGCTCGGCATCAGGGCCAGCAGCACCTGTGTAATCAACTTTGATGACGTCGAGATCCCCAAGGAAAATCTGCTTGGAGAGGAGTTCCAGGGATACAAGTATGCCATTGGACTCTTGAACGAGGGACGCATAGGGATTGCCGCGCAGATGACGGGCCTGGCATTGGGTGCCTGGGAGAACGCCGCAAGGTGAGTCTGAGAGGATCGAGTATATGGGTCAAACTGACGACAGCAGCTATACATGGAACGACCGCAAGCAGTTCGGCCAGCTCATCGGAGAATTCCAGGGCATGCAGCACCAGCTGGCGCAAGCGTGGACCGAGATCCAGGCCGCCCGCGCGCTTGTGTACAACGCCGCCCGGAAGAAGGAAGCCGGCGAGGATTTCGTCATGGACGCGGCCATGGCCAAGCTCTACTCCTCGCAGGTGGCCGGCAGGGTGTCCGGCCAGGCTGTCGAGTGGATGGGCGGCATGGGCTTCGTGAGAGAGGGCCTTGCCGAGAAGTACTTCCGCGACAGCAAGATCGGAGCCATCTACGAGGGAACGAGCAACATCCAATTGACGACCATTGCGAAGCATCTACAGAAGGTCTACACGAAGTAAGCGATACATGACGGGCTGAGATCGATGGAGTTGGGGACTTGGATACGCCGATGTAAGGCTAGGCGATTCCCATGTATTGTATATACTCATCATAGCAAAAGGCATCACGTCCACCAGAGCGTTGATGGTGATGTCATTGTCCCGAGAACTGCCGCGCACCTCAATGCGCACCTGCCTCACGGTACCGTCAGATGCTATATGAAACGTCCAGATACCGGTAACCCGAACACTCAATCAATGGCATTGTTTACCACTCCCAGACGCCATTTGACCGGAGAGATCTCAGATGCCCAATCCCAGGGACCTGATCTGCGATCGATGCCAGGATGGGCTGGATGCGGCCTAGCGCAATGACTGATCAATTGATGCGAATAGCGAAAGCGCCCGAACAGCCCGTCCCCTGTGACACGACGGACCCAGACAATTAAACATGTCACGCTCCAAAAGCGCAGCCTCAGCTCATGGGCGACGTCAGATTCGCGGCGCGGAGGGCGCAATGCATGATGGCTCCTTCTGAGCGCCTGCTAGCGCCTGCTCGAGACATCTGGACTTCCGAGTGCCGGGGCCGCCCACACTCGTCGCCCCACGATGGTGTGAGAGGCAGCTCCAAGACCACGCATCCATGCCCACGCCGTCGCGGGAGCCCGAGACCGCCAATTTTTTTTCGCGCAATGCAGGGTGATGTCGGATGTACCGCCGAATGAACGACCTCGACAACCCCCCTCTCTCTCACCACCTGCTATGACGGCACGCGCGTGTTTCCGGTCGTTTGTTGACTGACGCTCCAGACGTCTCTCGCACTACTCTGTTCTGTTCTGTTCTTCTCTTTGCGTCTCCTATCGCCGTTTCTGCCGTCTGTTTCCTTGGTCTGTTCCTTTCGCGCCTCTATTTTCCTTTTCCGAGTCCTCGCGTGACGATCCGCTCACCGCACAACACGTCGGCCCAGCCCTACAACAAATCAACAACGCTGCATCTGCTGTCGCGTGGCACACCGCCAGCCACAACACAACATTGCTACTCTCGATCAGAAACGCGACCCTGTCTACTTACCCCATGCCCAATTAGCTCTGTTTGTCGACATGGCGTTCAATTCGCACATTTCGGATAACGATCCCCATGCATCCCACCACAACACCGGCCTGGAAAACATACTGCCTGGCGTGGCGAAGATGGAGCATCCACTATCCACGCCAAAGATAGAGCGGTCGATATCGATGACCGACAGCTTCATTTTGGAGCATCTCAAGCACCAGGGCCCGGAAACACCAGGTGTGGAGGTGGAGGAGTCCCAATCTGGCCCTCCTCGGATGAAGGAGGATGGACTCACGCCTATATCGAATTGGGCGCATTTGTCGTTCATCAAGAACCAGCGGAATCACCTCCGGGCGGAGCTTAAGGCTCATCAGATCGCCGGGCAAGAGGCAAAACAGTCGATCACCTCGCTCCGCCGATTGGCATTTCGCATGGCAGTGAACATATCCGTGAAGGAGAAGCAGATTGCAACCACCGCACGGAATTTAGTTAGCAGCAGGAAGAAGGACTATCTCTCTACGCGCGATGCCGAGAGGAGGATTGAACAGTTGACCAAGAGCTTGCAAGAGGAGGAATACAGGAACAAGGATATTTTGGAGTGCTTGGAAAGGACTTCGAGATTGACTCTCCAATGTGGGTGCCCTTCTGTCTTTGCAGACAATTCTAATCGCTCGTCCTAGACGCCGACCCCGACCCGCAAACGCAGAACCGCATCTCGCCCGTCCCACTGTCTCCGCCTCCGTCGCCCCCAACACGTAGCATATCGAGGCTCTCCCGCGACTCGATTGGAGAGCCCAAGACGCCAACACGACCGACTTCGTCTCTGTGGGCTAACAGTGGTTGGGACTTTACGCCTGACCACAGTACTCCCGATGTACGGACCGCAGACAACAGACTTATACGAGCCAAACTCGAATCCGATCGTGCGCTATCGATATGCCGGCGCAGGATACAAGAGCTGCAAGCGGAATGCGCAAAGAGCCAGGACACCGCGAGCCTTCTGGAATCGACCCAAACCAGCCTCGACGAAGAGATCCGAAGCCACCAGTCTCGCATTGCTACTTTAGAGCGTTCAAGAGCCGCGGTAGAAGAGAGCTTTCGGGCCACGAGGGCACAGCTCGAGGCGTCAACAAAGTCCGGTGAACAACTCCGAGCAGATTTGGAGAGCAAGAGCAGGCAGATTGAGCAGCTGGAAGACACGACCAAGCAGCGCCACACAGTGATCGACTCATTGGAAAAAGAGAAGGTTCTGCTGGAGGACAATGTCAAGGATCACGAGACAAAGATCAAGAAGCTTGAGACATACTCGACCGAGCTGGAAGAGAAATTACGCTCTCTGGATGAGAGGCTGGACGCCGCTGGATTCCGGGAAGATGACCTACGCAAACGCATACACGAGAACGAGAGCGACCGGAAAGCCTTGGCAGCTCAGCTGGAGGAGAGTCGTGAGACCGTCATCGCCTTGAGAAACTCGGTCGCGTTCTTCCAGACTAGGATCACGGAGAGCACCAAAAAGATCGAGGTCTCGGGTGGAGTCATCTCCGCGCTCCGCAACGAGATCAAGGGATCAGAGGAATCGAAAAAGGAGACGGAATCGGCTTTGGCGACAGCGCAATCATCTTTGGCCGAGCTTGAGTATGGTCTGAGGGCATCGAATGAAGTAAATACAGATCTGCGAACTGAGCTGAATGCGGTGGTGCTAAAGAAGAGAGAGCTGGAGGGGAAGCTTGAAGCGACGGAGCACGAGCTCGACATGGAAGACAAAAAGAAGGACGAGGTGCTTTCTGAATTGGATGACCTGCGCCAGGCCCGGGACAATTTGAAGAAAGATTTGCAAGCCGCTCAAGAGAGAATTCGGTCGCTGGAACAGTCGGACGTCGAGACGCAAAAGGTACTCCAAATTCTGCGAGATGTGAAGAGGTCGCTGGAGCAGGATTTGGAGACGTCTCGTCGGTCCTCGTCCGAACTACAGAAAGAGCAGGACAGCAGCAAGGGCAAACTTGCTCTGCTCGAGCACTCGCTAAAAGATGTACAAGAGAAGTTGCGAGAGTCCGAGGAAGCAAGGTTCTCACTTCAGACGGAGCTTGAGAAGATGCGGCGGTCCAAGAAAGAGGTTGAAGAGAGTCTCTCGAAGGTGCTTGATTCGAAAGTCGAATTGGAGCACGACCTTGAATCAACACGGTCGCGACTGACGGAGGCGGAGACCGAAGGCACAAATCTGGCTACCAAGTTGTCGGAGCTCCAAGACGGTCTACACCAGAGCCAGCAATCGAAAGTGGAACTTGAACAACGCCTCGCAGCCATACACTCTGATAGCGAAGCCCTGAAGATTGAGCGGTCTGAGCTGCAGGACAGGTTAGCCTCGAGCCAGCAGTCAAAGTCTGAGGTGGAAGAACGTTTAATCTCGATTCAAGCCGAAGTCGCGGCATTGAACTCCCAGGTACCAGAGCTACAGGCCAAACTAGAGGAGAATGACGGTTTCAAGGCCGATATTGAGACGCGTCTCAACGATGCCCTGCAAGCATCTGCTACTGCTAAGAAAGAGTTAGCAACCGCTCGAGAACGTTTGACGTCTGTGGGCACGGAAGGCGACAGTCTTCGGACTAAGCTCTCAAGCTTAGAAGCCGACCTCAAGAGCGCCTCAAAGACGCAGGTGGAGATCGAGGGACGACTCGAGAGCGTCGAAGCCTCGCATAGTAGACTCGAAGGCGAACTCAGCGCTACTAAGTCTCGTCTCGAGACTGTCTCATCCGAACGAGACGGGCTCGCATCCACGCTTTCAACTGCTGAGCAGGAGCTTGAGGCTTTGCGTCATTCCAGCGCTGAACTTGAAAACAAACTTGCCGACACGGTTAAGACTAACATGAGCCTGGCGGGCAACCTCCGCGCCGCTCGATCACGCGGTGATTCCCTAGAGAATGACATTTCCGTGCTCACCTCCCAACTCTTAGAATCCAACAAGGAGCTGGACGAACTGCGTCTTTCGAAGGCAGAGATGGAGAAGCGTGTCAATGATGCTACTACCGCGAAGGCTCAGCTTGAAGACGACCTAACGTCATCTCGCTCGCGATTGGACGTGTCCGAGGACGGAATTGCGGCTCTCAACTCCAAGATTTCCGTGACAAACAAAGAACTTGATACTCTCCGCTCAGCGTCAGCTGAGCTTGAAGAGCGTCTCGCCACTGCTTCCGCAAGAAACGCCGATCTGGAGAGAGACCTGCAAGCGAGCAGGGCACGCATCGATGAGGTGGAAGCAGAAGGGGCGACTCTGAGGTCCCGGGTCTCCGAAGCTGATACAGAACTCGACGCGCTGCGACAGACGAATGCGAAGCTTGATGCATCCGAAAAAGTTTTGATACAACGTCTTGCGACTGCGGAAGAAGAGTTGAAATCTGTGAGAGCAGCTAACGCTCACCTTGAAGCATTTTTGGAGCAGGTCGAACAAGACATGGTCGACGCGGAAGCAGCGGTCGAAGACAGTCAGAAGCGTCTAGACGAGTTTGTGCAAGAGTCGGAAGCTAAGCTTGCTGCTGCGAAAGCATCCAAGCTTAAGTACAAGCGCAGGCTTACTGCTAGGAACAAAGAGCTGGAGATTCTCATGGACGAGAATTCGGAGCTGCATCATCATATCAGCGACCAAGCGCGCGAGGCCGATTCTTTGCGTGATAGCAAGAGCAAGCTTCTGGCGGAGTTGCAGGAGAAGGAGAAGGCGATTCAAGAGCTTGAATGGAAGCATGACGAGCAATCGAAAGAGTTGCAGGACAGAATCAAGACGATCAAAGAGCTTGCAGAGCAACACGACGAACGATTGTCCAACGAGAGGAAGACAAAGGATGATCAACTGGAGGAGCTTCGACGAATCCAGTGGGGCAGCGAGAGTCATTACACGGAGCAGCTGCAAGCTCATGAACAGGAGATGAAAGAACTCCAGCGAGCGCACGAAAGCCGCCTACAGTCCGAGATCGAAGCCAGAAACGCCACCGTCGATCAACTGCAGGCTACTGAGAAGGAGCTGCAGAGCAGACTTCACTCCGAACTTCGCGCTAAGGACGTCACGATCGAAGAGCTGCAGAAGACCAAGGATGAGTTCGCTTCTTCGCTCGCTGCTGTGGAAGAAGAACTGCGGGAGCTGAAGGAGAGCAAGAAAGCGTTCACAGAGCTTGTTGATAAGCTTCAAGAGAAGATCCGGCTATTGGAGGTGACGGAGGAGTGGCAGGCTCCTGCCGAGACGGAAGAGACACCTGCGTGGGCCACTCCAAAAAGCCATCAAGACGACGCCGAGTCGAGAAGGTCTGTCGCAGCGCCACAAAGTCTTGCAAGCCCTAGTCCTGCCTCACGCAGTGTGTCAAGCTCCCGGTCACACAGCACGATTAGTCACCCCAGTCTTCAACCCGACCGCCCCATCAGTCGTGCCAGTGCTATCGCAGAGGACGATGAAACCGACGCCTGGGTGAAGGAAGTTGAGCGTGTGCGTATGTTGAGGAACGAAACAGTGGTGCAATTGAAGGGCATGAAGAAGGTGAAGAGCGATCTGAAGAAGAGCTTGAAGGAAAGCGAGGCCCAGCTTCATGATCTGGAGAAGCATGGAAAGACGTAAGTTCAACCCCTCGTCAACTTGGGTGTCCGAAATACTAATTGCAGATGCAGCAAACACACCCGCAACGTCCTTCAAAAGCGCCATTCCTCGTACCATGCATACACCTCCCGGCACTCTCCCTCTCCTACATCCCCCTCTTCCCCACGCCCCGCCACCGCAACACACAACTCCCTCTTCGGCTCCAAAGTCGATGAAGAACAGCGCCCGAATACTGCCGCGGCCCTGACATCTGGTCGCTCGTCCGTCTATCGTAGACCGACAACGGCTCAGCGGCCTGTTACGAGTAAGAGCTTTGGGAGGCTGAGGATGAGTGGGCATGGGTTTGGATTTGGTCATGGGCATGGACATGGTGGGGATGGGGAGAGGCCGATTAGCAGGATGAGCGCAAACGGGGGCAGTACAGATGGGGAGGGTGGGGAGCATAGGAAGAGGAATGCGATCAAACGATTCTTTAGAGGGGAGTAATATTAGGATAGAGGAGAGTAGGGCTTGTTGGGCATGGTGGGGCTGGGCGGGGCGTGGTCGCATTGCATTGCATTGGTTGGTTGGTTCTTCACCCTACGTATCCTTGCTGAGCGTTCAATTCTTTTTGTTTGTGCCAATGCGTCCGATGGTCTAAGTTGACACGAACCTATTGTTTTGTGTATAAAGTACGGTTCTCTAAATTGAGACGAATACATTGATCCATGTACATAATAAACCATGAGAGCCCTTTGACGTGCTTTCCTGCTCATTACTGCGAATTCGCTTGTAGTACCCGACAACGTCCACATAGGATGGCCCAGGTGTGCGCTAGCCCATTTACGCTTGCAACCATCTCTTCCCTCACACGCTTACTATCAAGATTAACTGGCAGGTTTTCCCTCTTTCCTTGCCTTTCCTTCCCTTTCCTGCCCTAATCTTTTCCTTTCGCTTCCTCGCTTCTGTCTCATACGGTCTTGTTCCTACGCACTCTCTAATCCAGCCCACCTCACGCTACTGTACCAAAACCTTAAGACTTAAGCTATGGACATGGTGCTGGTGCGTAAACTTTATTTACGCTGCTGACGCTGCTGGGTGAGTGCCTTGAATAGGGGCGTGCAAGGTTTTGGCGCACCGTCCTTCGGAGTTTTGAGCGGTGGTGGCTCGGTTTGTAATGTGGAAGGGTGGGCGGAGTGAGGAATTGGTGGGCTGGGGGCGGGGTGTGGTGGACCGGCAGGGGGCGTATGGTGAATGCGAGCGGAGTTGCAGTATATGTTATGGCGTCGGTTAGCTCGCGTAGCTATGTGGTTGTGGGGCTACTTTTGTTGCATGTATGTTCCTTTGTGATGGTGAGAGGGAGTATAGGATATTTGGTAGACTCTGTGAGAGATAAGTTTGTGGCTAAGTGTACGGCAAGTATCGCATTCCGTCGAGTCCGTTAGAGTCTGGGGAGGAGGAGCGCGTGTTCATATGTTAGTAGTAGTAGGAATACCGGTAGATGTGTATGTATGCATTCGTTTTTCTCGCCTCGAAGTAGGCTTGCCCGGCGAAATCCTCCCCGCGACTTCTAGCAGCGCAGAAATATTCCGGATCTCTCATGTCTTTCTCTGGTCCGGATACCCCAGACCGCGATACTCGCACCCGCTGCTCTGAGATTAGTGCATATGGGCCGTAATGCTGCTAGGGCGGCCTCTAGCAAGGCGCTGTATATCAAAAAGACGCATGTTATCACATGCTGGGCTAGGTTTTTTCAACTGGGTTGGTGCCGTGAGTTATCATTAACTACACGAAGACACTATCGCACATCACTTGATCACATGCTGGAGCCCAGTTCCGGAACGAATGGACGAGGGAGGGCTTGCACTCAAGCTTTCATTCACAGTGTTGACACATTGTCTAAAGCAGTCCGTCAAGACTGGATGAAAAAATTTAATCGGGTAGATTAATACGATCGGTTAGCAGCTATTTCTAGGATCAATAGGCCGTGGCTGAAAGGAGGCAATGATTTCTATTCTTCAGGGTAAGCTCAAATTATTGGGAATTGTAGCACATTCATATCGTCACTACAACACATTAGCTCCATCTTCTCAACCTACCCAACGGATGAGATATCTAGAAGAGCGCAATCAGACGAAACGAGAAGATAAAAATTGCTGGTTTTGAATCCATTGCCCACCTGCTCCCGCCCACCCGAAGGCGAGCAGAGGGCGCAAACTCATATGGCCCCAGCGTTTGTCATCACCATTGCTAAAAGAATAGAACCAAAGAAAGAGAAGACTGGCCTTTTTACCTTGTAAACCCAACCCTCCTCACTTTCGGACATCTCCGTACACGGAGGCCTAGAATCAAGAGTTCCAAGATCCCGACGGGAATGCCGGACGTGGGAAGGGGTTGACATCAACACAGGGGTCGTGGTGATGTGTCCATCGTAGAGAGGGGTCAGAGAAATGCGGTTCGGCGAGTTGAGAAGTGTACTGCACGACCCTTGCAAGCAGCGCTCTCCTCCGAGCATTCAAGTGGATCCCAGATCTAGCGTCTTTCAACAGTGCAAATATTTTCGCGACGGTTTCCGCAGTCGTGCCTTAATCTGTTGTGCTATACTCTACCGATTAGCAGTCGCGGTTTCAAGTCCTACATGTAATGTGCCCCTTCGCCGTTTCCACCCACGTCTCTGCGATCTGGAAACCTACCACAGCCACGGCTCCCAATCGCCCCTTCCCCAGCATCTCGTCAGCGCCAAACCGTTTCAACGTGCATGCACTCACTAGGTCCACCCAGCCACAAGATCCCCATCCCCCTTCTCAACACCCCAAAAGCGGAAAATCGCCCGAGGAAAGCGAGACACTGTCTCCAAGCACGTCAACAGCGCCCAAAAGGCCGGGTTCAGAATCCACAAAGTAAAGTTTGCTGGGGAGGGCGGCGCTTCGGTACGATATGTATGTATGCATGGCGATGCGTGGACGGAGAATGAAGGCAGATGCGGCTAGGCTGCCGCTCCTCGACGGCTGTCCGTCAACTGTCGGTCGCTGAGTCGCGGACGGCATTTGAGTTTGACGGCTTGCGTCGGAGCAGACAGACATGCAGGCGACATGCTGCAGGTGTGCGCGCTGCGCACATGGGCGAGGCCGGTTGGGATGTCAAGGGCGGGCGGCTGACACGTGCCGTCAACGTGAAGGCGGGGAGCGTTGCGTGCCGATCGCGGGGGTGATCCATGAGTGAGGTTTCGGGGCGGGCGGGGGTGAGTGGGAATGCGACTTCGGGGATAATGGAACAGTGAGAGGAGGGGCGGCCCCTTGACGTGTGGGGTTGTGATGGGCGGTACTCCGAGAGTGATGGGAAAAATTGACTGGGCTTTGTTCGCCGATCTGTGTGCATGTTCGCGATGTTGGCCGAGCGAGCGCCGGACGATCTGCGGAAGACGGAAGAAGCCATGGCATATCATACCATGTCCCCATAACGTACCAGCATTACAATTGATTCGCCGACAATCAACGAAGCGCCGCGGGCCGAAAGCTCTCAGAATGTTGAGCATTTTGAAGCAAAGGGGAAAGGGTGCGACGTCTGAATGCTCGCAGGGTGCTGCTGCAAGGTGCAAGGGCAAGGAGCAGAAGATTCCCAGCACGGCAACTCTCACGATCAAATCGCGTCGCACCCACGGCATCATTATCGGGCCGCCGGTGGGGACGCGTCGGAGCCGCGGCACGGCCGACCAGACGCAACAGGCAACAGGCAACGGGCAACGGGCAACGGGGAAGCGGCGAAGCGAGACGTCACCCGCCATTGTGATCCGTACCGAGCAGCCGGCTCCAAACCAGCATCCAAAACACCAACACCCACCACCTGCCGTCATCAAACGTCGAAACTCCGGACGCCTGCTTTTAACGTCTCTCCCAGCGCTCAGTAAGCTCGTATATAGAAACACAGCACGTGTGCATAATCTGCATGACCATGCCCGGCCGCTGCATAATCCATACGGGCCTACTTAATTAAAAAAATTTGCCCCTCCAAAATTATCAACACCCACCCGCCTACATGCATGCCACGCAAACATGACACTGCGACCCGACACCCCGGTGCAACCCTGCACCAGCACCCCCAACCCGTCGCCTCCCAATTCACTCATCAATTGCCCCATCCAGCACCCGCGTCGCCGAAAGCGGTCCCACACTCACCCAAGCATCAAACAAGCCCACGTTGCCAATCCCGCTTCGTCAGACCGCTTATTCACCGTGACGTCCTCGCCATCGTTCGACGACGTTGAGTTACCCACTTACTCGCCGCTAAACCTCCCCGTTACATTCTTTCTCTCATACGGTACAGGGTAGCAGACCTGAAACCCACAGTCGGCCCAAACGCACTTCAAAACCCCATACGGCGACCAGCCCCGACAGCTCGGTGACCATCATCTCCGCGCGCGTTGCATGCCTGCTAACAGTGACTGCTGCAATATCCAAATGAACTGCATCAATCTAGCATTTTGCCACCGCAAACAGCCGCAATTTGCTCCCGAGGAGGCAGAAAAATTGCTGCTTGTGCTGCAGTGTGCGCGCATACCCGACAATCTGATCATGATTATTTGTTTCCTTTTTAACCTGCCAGCCTCTAAAAGCAAAAGGCACCGTTGCAGACATGCGGCTCGTGTGATACCGACTGACTGGTCCCAGAGGCGTTGGATACGGAAGAAGAAAAATAGCGACGTATACACCTACCTATACGAGGACTAGCGCAAGTCGGCGAGGAAATTTGCACAGACAAAGGAAACGCGCTCTTGTGTTGAAGCGAGTATATTCTTCTGTTATAGAGTAGGTATAGATTAGTTGCATTCGCAACATACGCCGGACGCTGAGCAAAAGCATTGCGCATCCACTGGCTGATGTGGATCTTCACCATCACCACGCTGCAGCCGCTGTTGTGTTGTCCCCCGAGAAAGATCTCCAAGCCACCCGAAAAGCAACGACCGGAAGTGTTGCAACCAACCACCGAGAAGATGAAGTTTGCCGCGCGCGCAGTGAGCCACCGAGTGATTGCCGCGTGTTATGGGCGCAAAGTGGGCCCGCACAAAATGCTTTTCAACGCTGAGCGCAACCTGCACCAATGAGCAGAGAAAAAGAAACCAGGAAAAGGCAGAGGGGAGTGGACCGTGATGCAAAGCCGAACCACCTCCTCTTGACCAATACAGCAACACCAGGAGAAGCGACAAAGTGCAGAAGCAGAAAAGACCAAGGTATCAATATCACGAGGATGCTGGCCCGAAAGAAGATGCAACGCCGGGCAGTGTGCAATTGCCGATGAAAGACTCCGTTTTTGTCCCGCGCCACCATGCGCCGCCGCGTAGAAGAAGAAAATATCGTCTCGTGAGGCGGCGCGGGGAATCTCGGTTAAGGGGGTATGATTAAGGCTGAAATGATATCGTCGTCGTCTTGCGTAAACGTCATAATGCTTGCGTCCGTTTGTGCCTCAGCTTCCGTCACCGAAAGCCGAGGCTTGATGTTGGCAAGCTAGCGCCCAGTTGTGTACTTTGGAAGCGTACACAATGTCGAATGAGGTCCTGGAAAACAAACATGTGATACCGGGATATCGATGTCCTACCGTGTCCAGAATCAAAAGGAATGGGTCGCGGCTGAGAACAGGAAGCGGGCAACCGCACGCCGGGCCAGCCAGACCGGATCAAGGCCATGGACATAGCCAACACGGTCTCACGACAGCGATGGCCGGCGTGACTGCACTCATTGTTGTGGTCGCCGCGCAGTCCAGATGTGACTGTCGAGTAAGGGGTCAGTATTGTTTGGTGAACCCACAATGAATTGGTGTTACGGCAGCTGTGGAATGACTTACATGTTGTTGTACGCATGAATTTTCCTGTTCATGATCTCGCGATGGACGGCTGCGAGCAGCGGCTTGACATGTTCGTGCAGATCCCACCGATTGCATCTTGTAAAAGGCGCGAAGCTTAGTGCGTCTAGACCCTCGGTTAGGCCCAGGTTGTACCATCTGCCGATCTCTTTTTGATGCGGGTCGTTGGGCCATGAATTGAAGGGAGCACGGATGATGGTCTCCTGGATGTCGATGAAGCCGGCCGCCTCAAGCAGTTGGCGGGTGTTGCGCTCGTATGCAATGGGGCGGTACGCGCGGGCCGTAGCGTCTCTCAGGTAGCCGTACCACCTGACTACGTCGCTATCGGGGGACAATGTGTGGTCGTCACAGCGCGGCTCCAGGTCGATTTCGACGTGCTCTATCCACCCAGACCCGGGCCTCAGGTGTCTTCAAATGTTAGCGCGGTAACACGGACGGCGCAGAAGGCGGCATACGAGAAGACCTTCTGGTACATCTCCGGCCAGCTCGAGACGCTGCCGCAGAGCATGCGCAGATGGACCAGATCCCACGAGTCCTCGCCCAGCATCCACGGGCTCTCGAAATCGCGGGGAATGCGGAATCGCAGGTTTGGGGGGATCCTGCGCGCGCTGCAAGTCAGTGAGTGAGCCGATGCGCGCGTTGTGGGGCCACTTACTTCTCGGGTTGGATGTTGACGAGATCTATGCCTACGACCTGGCCAGTGTCAGCTCGCGTCCGCATTAGGCATGCGGTATTTTGCCAAAGCGCACCTCGGAATTCAGATATTGGCTGCGCGAAGTGGTTAGCCGATGAACACACACTGCACAGGCGGAACGCGACTTACTCGGCCATGTCGATTGCCCAGATGCCCGTCCCACAGCCAATGTCGAGGATGCGGGGCGCCCAGTGTTGCGGGATCGGAGCCTGGTGCAGCTGGTCTCGCCGTGCGACGGAGAACAGCTTGTGGTAGATGTCCATGCGGTCCTTTTCTTGCTGCACACCCAATTAGCACCCCGCGCGTTGGCGGCACGGGGGCGACTCACCTCATCGCAGGGGTACATGTACATGCCGCGTCGGAAGCCGTGGTAGTAGCGGCCATTCTCCAGGTAGTTGCTCGAGGTAGGAACGGCCAGCCTGCGGCTCTGTCAGTGTCGGCCAGTGGGCGGTCGCGGTCCGGCAAGTTGCGCGAGGGCCCGCCAGCGAACGAGCAGGCCGGGTAGCACGAAGCGGGGGGGCGGCTGCACTCACCCATTCGAAGCCATCGTAGTCATTGGGGCAGCGGTGCGTTGCGGGCAGCGCTCTTTGGCGGGGAATGAGGCCGTCTAATAAGTCGACTGCGCGGGGACGGCAATGGCAATGCGAGTGCAAGGTGTGCTGGGTCGGCCGCGGTTAATGGTCATGGGACGCGTGCTGCAGTGCAGTCGGTGAGCGTGGTGGTGCTGTCGTCGGCGGCAGGGCGCTGGGAGCGGAGACGGGGACGGCAAGGTGCGAGGGGCCGCTGGGATGCGAGTGGGTGACGAGGTGAGTGGACGGGAGGACGTGTTTTGGGCACGGGTGGGGAGGAGGTTTTATTAACGCCTGCTTCCAAGGTTCGCAGGACGAATTGCTGGGAGCGCGGGCATCCACCTGAGGCGAGCACAGAAACCGACCGGGATCCGCGGCAGTGGGCGGCGGCCTTTTCAGTAGAGTAACTGTATGCAGCGTCAGGGAGCGGGCTATTACTGTATTTAAAAAGGCGCGGGGCCCCTGCGAGGCGCACACTCTGCACCGATGCACCCTGCAGACGTCGCACGGCACGAGCGTCGGCGGGCATTCATGGCGGCATCCAATGCTGACGCTCCAGCAAGCTGCGAGACGAGCGCAGAGAAGACGGCCCCGAGGCGGCTCCACCTGCTACGGACGGGCGCGCTGGGAACCGCGCATTAACAGGGTCGCTATTAATTTTTGCCGGGCATGCCAGCGAACGGGCTGCGCCTGCTGGCCGGGCTGGCTCCCGCATGGGGGCTAGCGCTCGCCCAGTCCAGCGCGGGCTGCACGACGGATCCTTGGAAATTGTTCCACGTCCCGACCCCTCGGGTTGTCTGTCGCGGAGGTCGTGAGCCTGGCCAAGAGGGCGGGTTGCGCGGGCAATTGGCTGGCTGCCCTCCCAGCGCTATGGGCCCCCTGCCCGCTGCCACCGCCGCGCGCAGAGAGCGCAAGCCCACCACGTCGAGAGACATGTGCTGGAACCCAGCAAGCCGCCCCCGTCTGCGCGCCCCGTATCGAGCAGCCCGTCTTCTGTATACAGGGCGCCGCGCTGCTCCAGCACCACCAGGCCCGGCGCGCGGTGAGACGGCAGGCGTGCACCGGGTGACGGCGCCGGTGCCAGTGCCAGTGCCAGTCACCTGCAGCGTTTCCACCTCTCGCCGCCAGCGCTGGAGGCTGGCAGCCTGCTATTATTGGGCCCGAGCAGCATCGCGATGAGCAGTAGACCTAAGAACGACCGACCGAACGGCCGAGCGATTCACCCGTTCGCCCAATCCTCCAATCAGCGGCGCGCTGCCTGCGCTAGCGGCAGGCTGGCCAAACCTTGACCACATCCCACCACTGCAATCGCCAGATCAACCATCCCAGCCCAGCACATGTGCATCGCAGTAGCCCCAAGCCTCGCGTTTCCTGCGCGTGGCATATGGAGCTGTCGAACCACCACACGGGCGCAGTGTCGGCCTCGCTTTCGCAAAGCGACCGTGTCCGACACCGTGGCTCTATATCGCACGGTATATATGCCTGCCTTTCGTGCCTCACTTGCCGTGATGGCTTCTTGCGCTCCTGATCGAGCAGCAGAGACGGCCGCAAACGGAACGTCAGACTTGCGACTCCCGTGCTGCAGGCTGGCTGCTGCTCGGGAGTGTGCCAACCCAGGGTCCTGCACTCCGTGCCAGATCGCTCGCCATGTGCGGAGGAAACGTGCAGGCTGTCGGCTGCAAACCTTCTTCGACGCGTGCCTGCTCATGCATCCGTCATGCCAGCTCTGCAGAACCGCGTCGTCCCGCTGCCGAACCGGGCCATTGAGAGCGCGCAAGGGCCCGCTGAGTAGCAGGCACAACGGGGGTGCTGAGCTGTTGCAGCGGAACGGTGTAGAGACGGTGAGTGGGTGGTGTTGCTGATGCTGCTGTGTGTAGTTCCGGCGGTATGGTAAGAGCAAATGTCAGAAGATGGCGGCAGCGCTGACTGGGACTGCGACACGGCTGGTGAACACTCAACTCGTCGTCGGCGTACGCCTCCCTCGTCGCTTATGCACACGATTCATGCAAAGCACAGCTTGCGAGGTTCTTGGGTCCATGCGCGCCCATCGAGAACGCTCACCACCCGGCGCCTGCGCTGATTTGGTATGGCCCAGCTCTTACTTCTCACTGCAGGTAAGCGATTGGCGAGGCGGGAATTTGCAAACTTTAATGCCATGCACAGCGGAATCGCGGTGTTCGCAGTGAGGGGAAAGCGGACCAATATCGACGTAGTCCCGGCGGTGTGGTTCTTACGCTGGGGCACGGCCTTGGATCAGCCTGCTGGACCATGCACTTGCGGCGCTTTAGCTGCCGTCTTCTCCATTCGACGTCGGTAAGGGACTTCCGCGTCGCTTTGTCAGACACAGCTTGTGCGTAACTGCTCTAGGGAGACTCCTCTTCCGAGCGACTGGCAAGGAGCCGGCACTTGGACTGCGGAGGGGATTCACAGCTGGTTTCTGATCCTCCGGCACAACTCGAGCGGCAGCGCGTCGGGGTGCTCCACAGCTAGCCATCTTCAGGACGATGAACAACAGGATCGCGATGCGCAAATAAAGTGAGGCGACAGGAGAAGAGGATATCGGCGTGGGATACCCACCATTCATGGTTGCGCATTTCCGGGCGAGTAGAATGCGCGGTTGACATGTGATGCGCGCCAGGAACGTCGAAGGATGGAAGTGTCGTGAGATTTGGCTGGCAGGTAAATTGCATCCGCCCAGACATCGCGTTCTCCGCGACATTGTTCCAGGTTGGAAGCCGACCTTCCCACTTTGGAATCGTCGCCATCGTGCGCAGCGCCGCCGGTTCGTGTTTTAATATTGCAAGAGGCCCCCTCAAGCGATCGCTGCCCCTGGCCTAGTGGACTCGCCGTCGCATGGGAGGACCGCGACACTATCGCAATAGTTGGTTGTAAAGCGTGGGTCGTGAATGCGACGCTGAGGACAGGCCGGGACTGGGGCAGGGATGGGGCGTGGTGAAGCGGGCCAACAAGCTGCGACAAATTGATGTGAAACATGGCGGCTCGCTAGAAGAGCCTTCCTCCGGCGTAACCAGTTCTCTGGAAACAACGAACCACCAGATTGGAAAGCGCTGTCGGCCTGTTGGTCAAAGCACGCCAGGCGCGCGCGCAGTGCACTTCTTGTCCTGCTCACCGCGTCCCCACCCAACCACCCACCTCGGACGGCTGCTAGCATCCGTCTTGTAGGGCTGCCTGAGGACCCGAACGGCGCCGTCTCGGCGTCTGCTAGGCCGGCGAACATGTTTAGCACGACACCACACCTCTGCTGGGCGTGCAGTGAGGCTGGATGCGAGTCGCCATCGACGAGGTCAGTTGCTGCAGCCAGCACGGAGGAATGAAGCCATGTCCGGCGAGCACTTCTCCCTGCCTATACTGCGCCCGCTATGGTCGCATGCGTGATCCCGCCGCCAGACGCGCATCATCACATTCATTGGCCGTTTTGGTCTCCGCGGACGATAGAACAGCGCTCCATCTGGACGAAACACGGGGAGGCGAGCTTCTGGTTTGATCCCAGCCATGGGCATAAGAAGAGAGGATTGTGGGCAAAACTGGGATTTGTGGGCCCGCTGACTAAGCCAAGCGTTATCCCACCATGCACATGCACCGATGCTCCAAAGTTGTACAAAAGACGCATCCCGTTGCACATCTGGGGCGATAAGGTGTTCAGCCGTTACTGCGATCAGATCCCTTCCCTTTTTGAATTCGTTGTGCCGCGCAGGGTAACAGCGTCGTGGCAGTACAGAGCATGAGCTCACCCTACTGCCGTACCGACCAGGTGCATGGCACTCATGCAGAGGAGGCCAAGTTCAGCCTGTCGGAGCGGGCACGACGCCACCACAAGGCTGTCGTCGAACCGCCAAACAGGCGGTGTGTGAGCTACGTGGACTAGGAACGAACACCATCAGCTGTTGGCATCGGCCCATACTAACGCAGGCATAAACTTCCGACATGTTTGAAGCTGCACACACTACATGGACTATGGTTCTTCGCCCGGTCATTCGGATTCGGGGAATCCTGCAGTACAGCGTGTCCCCCCACGCAACCACGTCTTCCATGGTAGGCGCCGTGTCCCGGCGTTCTGGTCGGTCTCATGCCCAGCGGCAGGAAGAGCAATCCTCCTATGTCAGTGGGAGCCAACATGGAACTTGACAGCCACCGGGGCTATCATGTCGCATCCTCCACATGTATCACTGCCTTGGGCTCATGAGCTGTAGCTGTCTTGCACGACCGGAAATGCAGCCAGCCAAGTTTCGTACCCACGGTCCACGACTTCTATTCTCCGATCGGCTCCATGCAGAAGACACTTTGAACGGTGCCGGATGTACACCGAGAGTACCACCACGACGTCTGTTCTGCACTACGAAGCACAATGACGGTTGCAAGTTGCACACCCTGTATGCAAAGAATACAGGCAGTCAAACCCCTAGCCAACATTTCCACTTTTGGAGGCCGCCATGAGCGACAGCGATCCCACAGAACTCGGGTATCAGGACCTGTGCAGCACGACTAGTCCAGGGTTACGCTTCTCAATGCCCGCTACAAATCTAGTCACCCTCGTCATGTAACGCAGCCTTTATTTGGGCCTAAAGTATGCTTGGGTACGACCATTCCCAACCCACTGAATCCAAGAATTAGGCAGCCCCTGCGAGTATCTCAAGGTCGATTCCTCTGCGCGATGCTCACCTAAGGTTGCTCTCTGTTCGGCAAATGTCTGCGACGAATGGAGAAACTGCACAGTGAGTCACCTCGTGGATCAGGAAGGGCGATCATTCAAGGTCCGTCTAGTTACCCGAATGAGCCTGTTGCAGGTCGCCGACCTTTCAATTGGAGGAGCATCACACCTCTTCGAGAGACGTCGTGCAATACCATCGTCTTGTCGGTAAGCGAGAGACTGAAGGCAACTTTTATGGTATAGACCAAGTATCAAACCGGCGATACCTCCAACTCGACACGCTGCTCTAAATGTAGCTGAATTGGGGTCCGGCAACCTTGCAAGACGCACGTCCATCCCAAATGCTGTGCTCAGGACGGACTTCCCTCAGACCTTACTTCTTACAGCACGATCCGGAACCTGACGCTCCACTTGGGTTGACGTGGTGGTTGACTTCCTCATGAATCGCCGAACACTAGAGCATGGTGTTGTGCCTGATTATGCACTTCTGCGAATTTTCGTGCATCAACCTTAGACGCCGACTCTATCCCTCCGCGCCACGCGACGTCGCACACGAACATTAGAAATGCTATGATTGATAGGCTTAGTAGCCATACTAGAACGGAAACGTAACCATGTTGACCAAGGGGTCCTACATTTCAACTCAGCCGCTATCTCGGTACCACGTTCCGGTCCCACCACCTACGATGCTTCCAATATCCACCATAGGGGCGGTCCGCAAATGCGTGCTCTCGGGTACGACTCCGAAGAAGCCCTCTAAGAGGCCACGTGGTGGACTAGATCATCTCAGGTCCCTTGACCCCCGAGGGTTCGGCTGATCTTTCATCTATAGGATACACTACGCTCTTGACCCAGCGCTCTGACGATATCGCGAAAGTCAGTTTTCTTCTTGTTACACACTACAGTCCCCACATATGGCGCTTGCAAACATCACCAAACTCAATTCCAAATTATCTACCACTCTCGCGCTGTGTCTAGTTTATCTAGACCCACTGCCATCTCCGTCTCAGCCACTGAATTACATACACCAGCGCCACAAGGACGGGAACCTCAATTAACGGACCAACCGTACTCGCTAACGCTTGTCCACTCCCGGCTCCATAAACCGCAACCACCACCGCAATAGCGAGCTCGAAGTTGTTGCTCGCAGCCGTAAACCCCTGGGTACAACTCGGTTTGTACGCAAACCCCATCTTGTAGCAGAACCAGATGGTTACGGTGAACATGACAAGGAAATATACCAATAGCGGCGCGCACACACGTAAAACATCGGTGATCTGCCGCACCACATGCGCGCCCTGACTCGCAAACAGCACGATAATGGTGTACAGCAGTCCGATCAATGAGAACGGTGCAATGTACCTAATGAAGCGCCGCTGGTACGTCTCCTCGCCGAGAACCTTCCTCAGCACCAAGCGAGTCAACACGGCCGCGCCTAGCGGAATCCCCAAAAACACACCAACGCTCTGAGCCACCTTCTCATACGACACGGTCGTCTTCTCGCCATGACTGACGACCTGCACGTAGAAGACCGCAAACGGCGCAAACAGCACAATTTGCAGCAGCGAGTTGAACGCCACTAGCACGGCGCAGTAATCGTTGTCGCCTTTGGCCAGCTCCGTCCATATCAACACCATGGCGATGCACCGCGCAATCCCCACGAATATCAGCCCCTCGCGCAGGTCCCGGCGGTCTGGCAGAAAGGCCCACGCCAGCGCCACCATGAACAGCGGCGCTATGATCCAGTTGAGGACGAAGGAGACGGCGATTTGGATCCACAGGCCGCGCGATTGCATGAGCAAATGGAGGGTTTCGTATCGGACTTTACATAAGATGGGGTACATCATGACGAGCAAGCCGATTGCTGTTTCTCGGTGTTAGCCAGGGTTCAAATAACAAATCCTCGCGGTTATTCGGTGTAGACGGTTCCGGTACAGAGAGTGAGGGTCCCGGTGAGCGCGGAGTCCCGGCGCGAGCAGTGCACATAGCGGCTCACACACCACCGGTACCTTCACACCAGCTCCGGACTACTCTACGTAGATCCGGAACTGTATACTCTTCATGGAAGGTGTGCATCGCGCAACCTCTGCACGGTACACTCTGGAGATGCAGTAATACTGATCTTCAAGGAGAAAAAGGGAACTGGCACAGGGACCTACCAATCGGTATGCTGACGCCCACGAACTCGCCCTTTTGCAGCGCCGGCCCAACTGAGTCGACAGTGTTGCCGAGCACGATCCCTAGCGCCATGGCGAGGATGATCCATATTACAA
The DNA here is from genome assembly GCA_010405425.1 of Lentithecium fluviatile CBS 122367. NCBI lineage: Eukaryota > Fungi > Ascomycota > Dothideomycetes > Pleosporales > Lentitheciaceae > Lentithecium > Lentithecium fluviatile. The sequence goes on along the minus strand of MU005593.1, from coordinate 524,151 downwards.
GGAAGCGGTCGAGAAAGGAGAGGCCTTTGAGGGGCGGAAGTTCTGGTGTGTCGCCTTTGGGATGGTCAGCTTCGTTTCCCGATCGAATCAATTGTGAACGAAGGACGTACCAGGAGTGCCTGTAGGATTGTTGACGCCTTTTTCTGCGTCCGGCGTCCCGAGTGCCTTCTCTTCATCGCTAGTGCTGCTCTTCGGTGCAAGTGCGGACCGCTCGATTGTATCCATCGTTTATCCGTGCCTTGATTTTCTTTGTCGAGGGTAATTCTTACTTCCTTGCGGCTCTTGCGCCGTGCGGTGGACTCTGCACTTATGCTTAGTTGCGTGTGCGGTGGGCCAATCAGAGCTAGCCAGTGACATTCCGCGGTGCCAAGGCGCCAAAATTTTACTGCTGGCAGAAAGAGGCGGTGGGGAAGCGGTCAGGTGGATACGACTGCGTACACATCTTCACCGAGGTTATGATTTTAGGTCCGTTCGTGCGAGACGCCTCCCGATGGATTGAAAGGTACCGTGGGCTTAGGTGATGAGATGTGGCCTGTGGTTCTGGGCGAGTACTGTTAGTAGTTGTTTGATCATCTTGCTGGGCTACGGGGTTTTTTTGTGGGAACGCTTGTGTACATTCAAGAAGTGGAAGGAATAGTTGCAAACCCTCCTGGAAATTTCATGTAGGGGACGGATCTTCGACGCCAACGACTTCAGCCTCTAATGACAATTCCACAGCCCTGAAATCGAAAATGGAGGGCGGAGGGCGATTAACGCGAGCCGATATCGGGTATAAGGACAGGTCTCCACGCACGATAACTTTTTCAATGCGGTCCACTCTCTCCCCAGATGGGAAACCCAGGTGCAACCCGATCACGTCCGCCTGAAGATAAAAGGTTGCTAATTGCATTCTATCGGTCTTTACATATCCATTTGTTCAATCTCCAATCTGACTAATACCCACTACGTCCACAATCCTAGCTCCACTGCTTCAAATACCTCTCCACCGCTTTCGGAGCCTCATATCTTGCCCCGCCCTTGATAAACCACCAGATAGCTGTTAGCACCGTGATACCGACGAGGATGACGCTATTGTAGTTCATAGTATCGGCACTTGTCGGGAGTGCGAAGGCTAGAGTCCGTATGTTAGCCCACGCGCCTATGCAGTACGGGGATTTGGGGAAACTTACGGAAGCAGTACATGGTATCGAAGAAGATGATGAGCAGCACTGCGGCAGCGTTGACATAGTACCCGGCGGTACCCATATGGAACGGGCCCTTGGGCATGTATTTACGGCTAGTGAAGAGATTAGGAGCAATGGCGATCGCGTAAGAAGCCGACGTTAGAATAATGAAAGAGCCTGCGAGGACCGTGAAAGCCGTAGAACTCCCCAGCGGAATAGCTCCCAAACACAACGACAGGAACGCGCAAAGCAGCGTCGCGGGAACGGGGCAGCTCAGATCCTCGTCAACCTTGGAGAAGAAGTGCGGGAGTGGCGTAGCATTGTCGCGGGCAAGCGTCCACCAGATGCGGCCGCAGGTGAGCAGCGTGCCGACGAGGCAGATGAGGAGGGAGAAGAGGACGATGGCGAGGAGGCAGAAGGTGCCGCCTTTGGTGCCGGTCGCTTGGTGGTAGATGGCGGCGAGAGGAAAGGAGCCGTTGCTGTTGACGACAGCATCGAGGTCCGTTATGCTGTAGAAGAGAGCGATGCCAAAGAAGAAGGCGCCTGCGAAAATGTTAGTTTTGTTCCTCTGAGACGGAGTGAGACGAGACTTACTCAGGAAACCTAGACCAACTTGTGCGAATACACCCCTAGGAAGGTCGCGCTCTGGATTTGGTAGCTCCTCTGCAAGATGCGTGATAGCATCGACGGTACCAATGGTGAACGCGCCATTCAGGACTCCGGTCAGAAACGCCACGCCATTACCCCAGCCCGTGCTATTGACGAAATCCTTCCACACAAAGCTGCTGCTCGCATGGCGATCCGGCATCGCCGCCAGCACAATAATAGTAACCAGCCCACCGCCAAGTACCAACGTCAGACCCATATCCTGCAAGAGCGGGATCAGGCGATTGGCATAAAGGCACGTCAGCGTGATGAGGATGGTAGTGAGGATGTAGGCGATGTAGACATGCCATGCCTCGATGACCATGTCGGGGTGGAAGATGGCGTAGAGCTGGACGGCGACGTTTGACACGATTTGCGTGATGGAGGCGAAGTCGAAGAGCCAGCCGAAGAAGTTGATGCTGCCGGCGAAGAAGCCGAGGACGCGACCATATTTTGGGCCGGGGGTGATGGAGGCGTAGTGATAGACACCACCTGATGAGGGAATGGCAGATGCCAGCTAGATACCAGACTTGGTTAGTATGTGAGTGTAGGTAGGTTGGACTGGGGATGTACCTCTGCAATGCATGCTCCGATGACAGCGTAGTACGAACAAGCTACGATCAACTCGTAGAGAACTCCAGGAGCTCCTCCATTTGCGATGGCAATAGTAACGGAACCACCCAGCGCAACCCAAGCATTGTCGATATTCAAGGCGAGACCACAGAGTGCGATGATTCCGTACTGGCGCTTCAACTGGTCCTTATGGCCTGATGCGTTTACCTCCATCTCTCCGGCGGAAACGTCTGGTCCTTCTTCTTCTCCCAGAATTCCTGTCTTCTTCTCCATGGCGGGGTCGGAGCTATTCATATTGCTGGAGAAGATGCGTTTCGCTGCTAGGTTATGTGGTGGCAATCCGGGAGATCCGAGTCGTTTGAGTTCCAGCACACGCCAGCGTCAGCTACCCTCTTCGCTGGACACTGAAGTAGCAGAGTGAAGAGCAGATCCGCCGACAGATACCAAGGGAAGTCCAGCTCTTTCTGTCCCAGGCACAAACGGTGCGCGAAGAAGCAATATTCGCCAAGTAGACGGCACGACAGCAATTATATAAGAGTACGAAGCTGCTCGCGCGACTAGCAGCATTATGCATGCAGTCGTCCCGGTTGAGATAAGCTTACATTTGAAGATGCGAAACGTATTTCCTTATCTCTGCATCTTGCAGAATGGGCATAGTCGTTTCATCCAATCGCTTCTAGCAGGGGTCGACGCCACTATCTTGGCGGGGAGCTCATGTCGTGGGGGCCTTTGACGCCATGCGTGGATACGACATGATGGTTCGTTGACGATGAATGTATTTTTGTTGCTTTTCCCACGGAAGAGACTTGTGCCATGTTGGCGCTTCGTAAAGATGGGTGACTATGCGCGTGTGTCATGGTGGTGGTTGCTGTGTTGAGAGGCCTATCGTTATGCGTATGAGATGCGCCCGGTGTAACTCCTATGCCATATCAACCGGGACTAAGACCCCGCCATCTTCTGCATCACAACGGATCGGTGTCCTGGACCTGCGTATAAATGTAAGACTCTTCTCGTTACGACCGCCTCACTACGTAAGACTCAACGTCGTCCGCCCCACTCTGATCGCGAAATGAGATGCCGATGATTTTCGTTCTGGTTCAGCAATAGCGAATACGTGCCGTGGTCGTGCCGTTATTATTTGACTTTTGGAGCATTCAAGCGAAGGCGTGCGAACTGAGTAACTGGCGAGCTGCACTATAAGATGAGGTTGCCATATGAAGCACATCATCTGGAGGCCGGGCAATCTTTGAAGGATCAATAGCGTAACGTGAAGAAGAGAGGCGGGAGCGCATTGCTCTTGCTTCTTGCTCGGGGCTCGTGCATGCCGATCCGCCTCCGATTGGTCGCGCGTCTCCATGAGATTCATGTTTGCATCTAGGATTGGACGATATTTTTCACACGAGTACGACGGTCTGAGAGCTAGGAAGGAAATATTTTGGATAATGCGTGTTCTATATCGCCTGTCTCGGGAGCAAATATGGAAAACTGTAGCAGGAGAGGGGGAAAGTCACAGGTTGAAAAAACGTAAGCCCGTATCTATATGGGGGATAGAGAAACGTGAAAACTCTTCCAAACTCCATGCTAAATGCTTTGAAGCCATTGCCGGATTCTCACAAATTGCTCCATGCCATGAAGCGGAAATTAGTGACCGGAAAACAGTGGACGCGAACATCCGCCCGGAAGAATACCCGCGTGTCTGGCGAGAGATCCAAATACACTTTAGTCGTCCCCGCACCCACCTCATGAGATAGACGATGCATCGCTCGCACTGGATCGGAAGGGTGCATAGGCCGAGCGCAGCGCCCTGCGTATTCGTTGTGTTGGTGGGTTACGTGCTTCACCCAAAGCACAACCTCCTTGAACCAGAATGCATGCCGCCTCTCAAACAGAAATCGTCGAACGAGCTGGCCATCCCTAGGAACTCTCACTCGATCCAGCCATCCACCCAATCCTCCTTTTCCATCTGTACCAGGGGAGGTACGTAGCACCCCAGCCCATAAGCCTCAAAATCGACACGCTGCGGGACTCTCATTTTCCCAGATACAGGAGATATGGACATGCCGTCCGGAATCACGCCAGCGCAAACCACTGCGATTCCCTTTCGATGCAAACGACTGTTCATCGCGTGTAGATCCATTCCAAGGCCCCAATACAGGCCAATTCCGGCTAGCTCGGCCGTGTACTTGACAATCTCAAAGGTGCGGAGGCCATAGTTGTTGTTCGGTTTATGACCGTACATTAGCTGATGGCCAGTCTGGTGAATGAATTTGACAAGGTAGCGGCTGGTACGTTTGCTCTCTAGCGCGGTGCGCAGGCGGCCTTCGAAGAGATCGGATAGGCTGAGGCATGGTCCTTCTCCAAGTGCACGCCGTCTCAAGATATCGTGCTGCTTCACGCCTGCTTTGACGATGGCATCAAGCATTCGGCCTTCGCCGCGGCCGCTGATCCCGTCGATGATCCTCGGTGGAGAGTCCAAAATGAAGTTCTTAGCAATGGTCGTGACAATCGGTCGAGCTTCATCATGGACTAGCTTGCAGGTCGCGAGAATCGCTACAGGGACGGATCGCAGAATTAAAGTTACGCGATGTGACGGTTCATCGGGATGTCGTGTCTGGTGGTGTTTAATCCGTCGCGGCAAATTCTCGTACACCATAACTAGATATGGGTCAGTAGTTGTCGACATAAGAGTTGTGCTCTACGCCCCGCGTAGATGCCTGCTTTCGCGAAAAACGCCTCCTGTATGACATTTGGCAACCGCAGACACCCTGACACGGGATCTGAGCCGTTTTGACCGGGCTACATACGGCGTATCTCCTTGGGAAGGTCCAGGAGGCGAAAGGGCTCCAAGGGCGCGCTAGCTTTCATGATGGCACAGATGTCTCGCTCAGGGAAGATCCAAGGGTGCGGGCGCACGAGGATTGACGTGTAAGTGGCAGCCTGGAGGTGTTATGGGCGGGCGGGATTGAGGCTCGAAGTGAGGCGTGGGTGGGGTGTGCTTCAGACGGAGGCGCAGTTGGGATTGCGGATGCCTTGCGCTAGCACTAGAAATAGAAAGGCCAAGTACGGCGCCTAAAATAGCCCATCAGAACTACGGCCTTTCCTAGCTCGCCCTAGGTTTACTCGAATTTCCTGCAGATGTCAAAAACGGAGAAGTTTCTAGGAACGGCGAGGGTCGCAAGGTTACCCGTGCCACCAAATATCGACGGGTCGCGGAACGAGTGGAGATCGCGAAAGCTTAGTCTCATGTTCGTCTAGACGACGACCCTGAGCCTCGTTCTCTTCTCCTCTTCTCCTCTTTTAAGTCTTGTACAATCCTGAGCGCTCACCAGATCCATCCTGCATAATCTCACCGGTGCAAAGCGCGTCAAACATGACGGCCTTTACCCGAGGCTGGCGGAGGAGAACGCGAATCACAAACCTTCTGCCCCGCGTCACAAGAACTCATGGCGGGAGCGCGACCTTGGCCTTGACCTCTACTGATCACGCGATGAGCACCGAGTGCAGACAGGCGGTGGCGCGACGGCATTCTTAAGCAGTCTGTCACCTGCAGAGACGCCTTATCTCTCTCCAGCTCTATCTCGTGGATCTCTTTCTCTTTGACGATCATGAAATCTGGTCCGATATCGTGATTACGACAGCGTCTCGTTGACCGAGACATCGGCGCGCACCGCAGGTCACGACACGCTGTACAACTTTGATTGTACGACTTATCATATGCGACCAGCTTGATCCGTCCACCGCAGAACACCTGCTTCTCGGTGTATATACAGCACTGGCTGAGCCATCAACACCTCAAACACCACGCTCACATGAAGGATGGCGAACGAGACACAATCGAACTCGGGTGGGGGAGGCATTGAGAACCAAAACAGCTTTGCAGTCATCGTTGTACTGCCACTGCTGTTTGCTCTCGCTTTGATAGTTCTACTGACAATGTATATCGCGTTCGTTCCACAGCTGCAAGATGGTGCTAACGGTGGTGCAGAGCTTGTTTGCTGCCGAAGTGCAACGGCGAAACCGACGAATCCAAAGAGAAACGGAGACAAAAGCGGCTAGAGAAGCTCAACAGTACCATCAAAGCTGAGCGCTTCGTCGACTGGGCTACCAAAGAGCGGAAACTGCGTCCAGATGCACCGCCCTTTGCAAGCGTCCTCTGGTACACCTCTCTGCTCGACTGCTTTGAACGATACTAATGCGGTGCTCTAGCGTTATATGTCTGGAAGAGCTCGATGATGCGTCCCAAATTCGTGGACTCGGATGCCACCACGTATTCCATCAACGCTGTGTCGATGATTGGTTTGGCAGATGGAACGAGTACTGCCCACTCTGCCATCGACGCATAATGCCGGGAGAGAAGAGGGCGAAGAACGAGCCCACGGCAGGGCTGCCACCGCCAGTCGCTTTCATGGTCTGAGACGCTGTGAGACGGATTGCGAAAGACAATCTGCTCCCATGCGCTGGGCGCAAGCGGACAGTCGCAGTGGATGGAACAAACGATGCTTTCCGGTTGAGGGGGAACCAGAGCTGTTTGCTAGATGAACTGTCCAAGATGCAGCCATTTCCCCACTTCCCGCCTAATGATTCCGGCAACGGAAAGTGGCACGGGTTCCAGACCGGCTTGGCAACGGGAGTGCCTCGCTGATCCCTGCGTGAATCGCGCGTGCGGGGAGTTAGTTCGGGCTTCGTCGGAAGACGTGCAGACGCTCGAGGGTGTATGCCATTGTAATCGTGTAAAGGCGGCAAGGTCACAAATGCCCATTGCGATATTGCAGCTTGGGCGGGGATTTGTTTGTCGTACAGCCGCTTTGGGCTGCGCGGGGTCGCTCCCGGGGCTCTCCGACAAACACGCGTCCGCAATAGCCATCCTGTCTTGGATAGGATACCATGGTGATGGTCGAGCTCCACCGCGAAAATTTCAACGACTGTGCCTTGCATCCCAATCTCTGCTCGCCTTCAGCTGCGGAAGAGGCTCCGCTCCCAGAGCGTGGTTGAGGCCTGAGTAGGAAGGTTGGCCCTCGCATTGTGACGGACTGTTTCCGCTTTCTGCATTCTAGAACCCGCATACGTTTGAGGGTTCAATGTTGCCGACTGTCGGGTCGGGCACGTGCTGCTGAGTGGGGCTCAGCGGCCGCTTGCCGAGCTTGCCGACAGCCTTGCTAGCGCATCCCTCCCTCTGCCCAATCCAGCACCCATTCACCGCGCTCTCCCGCACGTCAACAGTTGAGGCGACAACTAGTTCAAGCCGAGTGTTTCTCGCTCACCTCGAGTAATGTTGACAGGCTGTCGTACGGAGCACCGTCGGCGATGGCCCGCAGACAAGCGGGCAGTACATGCATGAGGGAGAGGCTAGCTCCGAAGCGGAATGGCGTGCTTGGCGGCTCAGTATATCACGCCACCAGAGGTGGTCTGATTATGCTCTGGCACTCTGCGCTTCAGTCTTGCTCCGAACACCCATCTTCCGGCGAAAATTGCGACTCTGCAGGTGCCTCTTCTGCAGCCTCGAGTCTCACACCCGTCCCCGTATTGTGGAGTGGCACTGTCTATCCGTAGCCCATTGACAAGGGTCACGAGAACCGCTGAGTCCGCACGGCTTTCTTCCCCCCAACTGCCGTACTTTGTGGTGCGAAACGGCCACATTCTCCATTCGCCATAAGCGCTGTGGATTCCGGATTCAAGAGAAGGCTCTTCGACCTTCTAGGCGGCCCCTCGCCTCTTTAACAACCTCGTCAACGAGTCCTGCGGCTCTGGCGCTCTGGCACATCTCTGCACGCATTGACTCGAGCGAAGACGCAGCCCATCTTATCTACTCTACCCCCTCGGCTCGTTAAGCGCCTGCGCCAGGTTCTAGGTCTCACGTCCGAGCTTGGCAGCCCACATCGGTGTTCAAAGCCCGCTGTGTCCGCTGAGTATCTCCTGATCAACGCGTGAGCCGCCTGCAATCCTCTAACACTCACCATGGCTCTGAACTGGAATGTCTTTCTCAACGATGACGCCCTCAATATACCGAACGACCTATGGCCAGATATCACACAACCACCACCAGATCCTTCCGCTGAGATGCCAAAATCAAGCTCTACGCGCACTCCAGGCTCAGCAGGACCTGACGGCATCGACACTTTCAACTCCTTCCTGAACGGCACATCAGCTGATCCTTACTTCGACGACTCTCTCTTCACCCCGAACGATTACTTTTTGTCCGATCTCGAGGTCCTCCAACCGCTAGGCGACACGATCGCCGGAGGAGAATCGACATCGGAGTCTTCCCCGGAGCCATCGACCGGCAGTGCCTTACCTTTCTCAACATCGCAAACACCCGCCTCAATGTCGGCCGGCTCTGCCCAGTCGCCCCAGATGACTTTGCTGCAGAAGCCCATCGTGACGAGGGCCAATACCTTCCCTAACCCCCAATACGAATCAATGTTCCCTAACAGCCTCGAGGTGGGATTTGTTGAGGACCTCACCTTCCCGGATGGACCCTCTGCGCCCTCCAAGTCGAACAAGTCGAACGTCGACGCCGGCAATAAGGCTTCAGCAGGCACGACGTTGAAGCGCCAACACAAATCTAAGCCGGATATACTCTCTGCGTGCTGGACATCGCCGCTCTGCCCTAACCACGACCAAGATGGCCCGCCGCCAAACCCGTCCACTTGCGGAGGTGGGTGCGCTCCGTTCCTGTTTGCAAACGAAGACACCCTGCCGACCTCAACCATCACCAACATACTTAACGAAGCCCAGGAGGTGGTGCCTGAGGATGGTGTCGTCGAGATCAAGTCCAAGAAGCGGTCCGAGAGCGTCTCATCCAGCGACCCATCTGGTCGTCGATTCTCAACCAAGACCGATACGGAGACCAAGTTCAAGAGCGAGGAGTCGGAGGACTCACCACAGGCACCCGCAGAAGAGAAGCCCAAGTCCCGTCGCCGGTTACCACACAACCAAGTTGAGCGCAAGTACCGCGAGTCGCTCAACACTCAACTCGAGTCTCTCCGCCGGGTCGTCCCGTCGCTGCAGCAGAATCAACGTGGTTGTGATGGTGCCGATATCGAGGATCTACCCACGCCTTCGAAGCCGAGCAAAGCCGTCATTCTAGCATCCGCAACCGCGTACATCAAGCAGATGGAGAAGGACAAGAAGACCATTGCCGAAGAGAACCAGCTCTTGAAGACGCGCATCAAAGCGCTGCAGGCCTTGGTCAAGTGCGAAGACTGCTCTCTCATGCAATATGTCATGGACTTGAAGATCAAACAACCGAGTTGAGGATTCTCACGAGGTGCGTTTTCATCCGATCGACACGTGCACGGCAGCCGGTTCTCCTGTACACAGCATTCGACATTTAGCATCCCATCAGTCAGCATTACGGGGCGTTTAGCGATGGATGCGACCAGTGCCATGCACGAACGATCTTGATTTGGGAATTGTATGGAACGGAAAAACTTGACCTGGTGGTCATGCACCCCTCTCACGATTTTGGTGGCCAGTATCATGGGCATTACTTCGTCGGATGTACTACCGACTGTGCTATAATGATGATTTGGGCGGCGACCCAGGCGTTATGGAGTGCAAGCCCTGGCCTAATCGGCTGGAGACACCAAGGGCAAACGGTGTTTATCGGACTGCTTTCGCCTTTGTGCGATTTCTTTCCTCGGTTTCATGTAGCTACTATAGCTGAATCAACGGCTTTTCATTTCTTAGCTTCGATACTCTTTGCGATTCTCGAAGTGCAGCACCTGCAGCCAAATCATTCCCGCTCCGGTATGTACATCTCATATTGCTAATGATTCCAGCGCGTGCTGACGCGTGCAGACAGGCTCACTTCGAGAATCGCGCCTCGCCACCCGTACTCGCTTCGAACTCCTAGATGCGTCGTCTGACATTGCTCTCGCCCCATGAGTCCTCCAATCTGAGGTTCCACAACTTCTTCTCCAGGCCACCAGAGTGACACCTCAAGCCATCGATGATTGGTCGCCTTTGCGCAAACCCCACGGTGGTGGCTTAGATGGAATTACGACGAGAAGGCTGGCCTTGGTAGCTACCAAAGCCGGCTTTCCTGTGACAAGGCTAGATGATGTACAAGGCCGACTGATGAGAACGCATTAGCTTCACACCATTCTTGAGGCACTCAAGGCTCCACCTCGGTCCATCTGGCAAGGACAAAGTGTCGACTAGAGCCAAGCATGCAACAGAGCCCAAGCCAATATCGTCAGGAACTGGCTGCCCTAGCGAACAGGATCCCGGCTTTCGAAGAGCTGAGAGTATTCCTAGAGACTTCTCAGAAGCTTGATGCTTCTCCGGCGACGATTTCTCGAATACGTTTCAACGACAACTCAGCAACGGAATTTACGGACATTGCCGAGGCCAACCTTTCGAAATGCCTGAGGCCCACTCAATCTAGCGACCTCTTCGTAATCGAAAATGTGAGTGCCCACGTCATTGAGCTCCTTGGTTCCCAGTTCGACGTCGAATTCGATTTCTGGTTAGAGCACGTCAGTAATTCGAACTGGTTCCGGCTGGGTGACATTGAAAAGCACCTTCCAGCGCTGAAATCGGTGCGGCTGGATTCAAGGCACACACGGCATCGATTCATAGGGCCGAGAGAATTACTACTCAAGACGCCGGTTCAATTTGTGAAGGACCGGATAGAGCCTGAGGCTGGAAGTGCCAGGGTCCCTCGTGTGGCAGGAGCGTTGAACCCTCTTGAGCGGCTACCAAATCGGTCGCACAAGGATATTTGGGCCAAAGAACGCTTTCCGCCTCTGGCTTTGACGCGACAGCACGTTTCCATGTGGTTCGATGCAAATGAAGGCTCTGCGGGTTGGAACTTAGGTGATTGGCGTCTCTATCTCAGCAAAAAACCTTTGCTTACACGTGCCTAGGAATAATACTGCTCGATCCGCCATTCCGTCCAGAGAGAGACCTTGGAGAATGCCAAAACCCCGCCTACCGATCCTTCGTACCGCGACCCCAAACCCAGTCAAGATTGACATATCACTTGTCACTCATCAGCTGCTTGAAGCAAGACAAGAACTTGCAGAATGGAAGGATTCCTTGTCCATTTGTCGTGCTGGGGGATATGTACCGCATAATTGCTTCGGAGTGGATTGTTGTGAACACCTCCCTCCAGCGCGAACTAAACACTATCGAGTGGAACATCGAGAACGAAGACGCAAGATTGGAACGTCTACATGCCCATCTTAACAGTCTCTACACAATTCGTCGCCGTGTAACTCTCTACCAGGTGCTCATCAAAGAACAGCGAGAAGCATGCCGCCAACACGGCAGAAGATACTGGGACCGCTCCCCCTCTGCCGGCACCAACACCCTCGCCCTCGAGAATGTCACAAACACGCTGGAAATGGACTTTGCGTTCGTCGCGGACCAGGTCGCCAAAAACCAAGAACGCGTGTCGAAAAACGTCAGCCTTCTTATGGCACTCATTTCGGTAGCCGAGAGCCGCATTATGATTGCGAACGGAAGGCGCGTCGAAGCTCTAGCGCTCGCTGCGTTTTTCCTCGTGCCTTTTTCTCTCGTCTCGTCTGTGATGAATATCAACGGAGACTTACGCATGGGAGGGCCGAGACAGTATGTCTTCTGGGTTGTTTCAGTTCCGTTTTCGGCCGTGCTGGGGCTGGGGTATATGCTGTATAGTCGGTCGTGGGTTTCGTGATGGATATGCTTGCAAGCTCATATTGTTGTGTTGGTCGGCATCCGTCCCTTCCTTTCCATTCCAGCGGCCGTGGGCCGAGGGTACGGCGATTTGGATGGAAATGTGGATATGTGGAGTCTCATGTTGCGTACTTTGTCATGGGTGGATTAGCAAGCCGGAATAGCCGGCCTCCGCATTTTGAGATTGTTGTGGAAGGATAGATGGGGTCTTTTTGGTGTTCAAAGCTTCTTTTGCAGGGAGGTGGCCGTCGGATAGGGTTACGGCTAAGGCTGGGTACGTGCTTGCGGGTTTCGTGGCTTCCTTTCGAACGTCGCCCTTCGATTTGATTCGCCACATTAGGCAACCAGACACGAAATTACATTTTCAAAGGAAATCCAAGACAAACACTTGGCCGGTAGTGAGCCTCGCTTTTCTTCACTGAAAAGGCGCGATGTAGTCTGTTGTAGGGGCGCATACCGCCAGCCTCCGAAACAGCTCCAAAACGAAAAGGATCAAGCCTCAGCACAGTCCTACCCAACGCGTGGGAGCATGTTCATTATCGAGTGTGGAGAGAATTCCCAACACGGGGGTAGCCGGCCCGAGCGTAGCCTCGTACGAAGGCGACATCCAAGGTGGAGAGACCGGACACAACCGACTCGCAACATCACGCCATGCGCCCGAGAACCTGCTACACACGCTACGCAGGCGACGGGCGTCGAAGCACGACGTTACATACGTGCGTCTATGACTCAATGTATCAGCTGCTGCTCACATGAAATGGTAGAAGGGTCTGCAGATTGTGTTTTGCCCATGCGGACTTGTTACAGCTGCCAAGGTCTTCCCTATCTAGACCTAGAACGCCAAGGTCACTCCACGATCGCCGTTTGGCTGGGCGTTGGGATGGGAAGGTTGGGGGGTATAAGCACACGTGGATCATCCTGGTGTTTGATGGAATATCTGAGTCGTTGTTGATGTATATCGGAGGCTGTCGACTACCATCATCGAAAGTATAACTGCGCATATATCGGCTACACATCCTGCCCCACCCTGTATAGCAAGGCAACTGGCTACATCGTCGCATCAAACCAAAACCGCAAAAAATCTGGGAAACTGGACAATCACCAAAATGCCACCAAGTAATTCCCAATCCGTCTCCCGACCAGAACCAACAGCCACACCCAAAAACCCACTCACACGCGCCTCAACCTCACCCTCACAACCACCACAACCAACACAACCGCACCCCTCCCTCCTCCGCCGTCTCTCCTCCAGCGTCCCCGAACACGCAGCCCACATCCTCGAGCGCCTCTTCGCCCCCAACACGGTCCTCTACACCCAACCCCATAACGACCCGCACTCGCCTCACGACTCGACACCCACTTCGCCGACGATAAAGGAAGTCCGGCGGCGCGACTCGGTCGGCGCAAAAAAGGATAAACATGTTAAAGTAGTGGAGATTGAGCTGGACGAGGAGAGGAAAAGGAAGGTGAGTGGGGAGAGCGAGTTTGGTGTGCCGCTTTGTCGCGAGGCGGATATTGAGAAATGGAAGGTTTGTGGTGGGCAAGATGGGAGAGGGAGGGGGAGCTCGAGGAGGGGGTCATGGAATTGAAAGGGCTGGTGGCAATTGGGGACGAGATACTTTGTATACCCGGGACATTGGTGTGGATTCAAAATGAAGTCATGGGCTTTCGAGCTTGGCAGGTTTGGAGAAAATCTCGCCAGATTAGGCTCTTCGTAGAGTCTGATTCTGCTTCCCCAGGCAGAGGATATCTGCTCTTTTTTGGCGTTCTACTTTCAGCGGTTCCGCCTGCGGTGGCGCTGGATTGTTTGCGGGTTCGCCTTTTCTATCGTGAAACGTTGGAATGAGCTATTGGGGAAAGAGAAGAGGAAAGAATAGATATCATGCGTTTGCACTTGACGCGTGTGTTGACGGAAGTTTTCAGGCTATGACGTGAACTGAACCCTGAACCCTGACCCATTCCCTTCCCCACTAACCACAAAGCGTCTAGTCATAAACATGAACTTGTGAAAATGTTCGCTCCCTAAAGCGAACATGCCCATTGATCACGCCCGCCCGAACTCCCAGACTCCCCCCTCCAGCCCCTCGCTCTCAGGATCCTTCGCGACGAAAACCCTGCGACCCCTTACCGTTTCCCACTTCTCCATACCTTGCTCTTCCTTCGCATCAACGTTCTCCTCTTCTACCTCGACCTCGCACTCCGTCCAAGTATATGTCGACCCCTCATAATACTCCAAGCTCTCAAACTGATCCGGCGTGGCATACCACACCATACCCTGCGCTTTGCCTCCAGGTTTCGGGACTAGCACGGGATATGGACCCCAGAGTTTGTTCGCGTAGTCGGCGAGTGTGGCGCGCCGGAGCGTCGGTCGTGTGGGAAGGTTGAGGAGAGATTTCAGCATCTTGGGGGTCATGGGCAAGCCGTAAAAGAACATGGGAAAGGTGGCGCTGGGGTGGAAGCGGCGGAGGGCTGTTGGGCAGGCATTATGGTGGGTGATGAGGGTGGGCCGGTGTATGCGTGGGCGAGCTAATGGGTACTAGCGGTTGGGGCGGATTGAGGCTTGAAGTGGTTGTTTGGGTCTACTTGGAAAACGACTCAGAGGGCTCTGATCGTGACGGATCTGATACTCTGGCGGAAAGGAAAGAAGAAGGAGTGCCTATGGTGTGAATGGAAGCGGAAGCTAGCGTCCGTTTGAAGAGCTGTTTGTACTCAATATAGAATAGTGATTGTAACAGTGCTTGAATGAAGCGACAAAGAGCAGGTATCTTATGTGGAAGTGTGATTACCATAAGTAGGCAACAGCAGATGTGATTGGCGAACGGCTCGTTCCACAAATTGTGGCGAATATAGCCCGCAGTATAAGTCAAGGTCAAGGTTAGTGAGTCATAACGATGTCTCGTTGCATCCATTTAAGTACCTCTTTTGGATTTTGACTGATAATGTGGCCTTTTTTGTTTGCTGCTACTCGCTGGAAGTTCGCATAGTCTCTATGACTTAGTCGAGCGAAAAATAAATCTTTACGTTTATTTAAGTAGGCTTAAGAGCGAAATAGACCATTTTTGGATTGAAAGAAGTAATAATTAGTGGACATTTGGTACGTGTATTGTACTTACGTCGAGTATGGAAGCGTATTGCTGACCAGCATTTATCCTAGTAACTAGAGCCAATCTAAATACCATTAGTCAATACCATTTTGCTGGCTGTGTTGTCGGCAGATTTCCAAGTCGTTTTCAGAGTTCGGTCCTCCAGATACTTTGCGACACTAATTATATTTATCACATAATTAAACAGAGTGATGAATTTAAGAACTAGTTGAGACATGATCCGAAAAGGGAAACCTGTAATACCCTCGCCGCGCTACTTCAATGTTAAAGAAAGGTTGATGTTGGTCTGGGTACAGGTACGGCTAGTTTTGCTACGGGATCAAGTGACATCGCGCCCCGACACTGTCCACGCAGGTGCATGGCACCTGCGATGCGGCCTGAGCAACGACCACACACGTGGTTTCACTAATTCTTGATTTTGATTATATGAGCACCCTTCACTACGGGCTCTGGCTCCAGCTACTCCTCCACTGGGCGAAGATGCGCCGCCTACAGTATAATTCGTACAACTGGTGCAACGCTGTCGTCGCCCACCCTGAGTGTGCACATGAGTACTCCGACAAGCGAAGACGCGCCGTCCACCGTGAGCACAACTAGTATAACTCTGTCGTCAAACACCATGGCCGTAGCCAGTACTACTCCAGCCAGCGCAGATGTGTCGCCCGAGGGCGGAATGATTCCGACTGGGCTTATTACGAGACCACATGCTTTGACCCCGGAGGCTGGATTCATCGGATCCATTGTCCAATTCGAAGACGGCTCCTCATGGGAACTCACCCGCGCACTGTCGCACACCAAATGGCAGAGGGAACAACCGCCGTACGAAGCGACCCAGGTGTTTGAGTGCGAATTGCGCTGTGGATCCGAGAACAATTATGACAACAACCTGGTGGCTGTTATCAAGATGAAGTGCCAGATTCGAGGCTTCGAACAGGACGCTCAGGACCTCTTGAACCTTGTGCAAAGACTCGAAGAGGCGCAAGCAAAGACACCTAATCGGGAATACATCTCCTCGCAGCTGGAGGCCGCAAGAGGTCTCTTCTTCGCTACGCATCCTACGACATACTTTTCTGACGACATCATGAGAGAGATCAAAGCGCTTAACCACATCAAGAAAATGGGCTGCGAGCACTCACCATACTCCTTGAATTTCTGCACCGATACCGTACGTTTTGGGATTGACCCGCTGGAGATGACGGGTGGTTATGTTGCATTTATTCTCATGACTAAGGTTCCGGGTGAGCAGCTCGCTAACGATTACTGGAACCGCGCTTTAGAGGAGAGGGACAAGATCCTCGCTGCATTCAAGGATGCGTTATTGCAAGTAGCCAGCATTCATTATGCGTTCGTTGCGCAGTAGCTCTAACAGTTACCAAGGTTTGTCTATCAAAACCGCATTGAGCCTCTGAACACAGCTCGTCGCAATATTGTGTGGGATAAGGATGAGCGCAAGTGGTATGCAATTCTCCTTAGCAAATGAAGACATATTAACGCCTGTCTTGTAGCTACATTGTTGATTTCGAAGACAGCGAAGTCTTGAGCGAGGAGGCTGCCGCCAAGGCCGACGCAAACTTTCGGGTTTACGAATATAGGGCGTGGGGACTTTCTGAGGATCGGGGATGGTTTTGTTGACTAAGAGCTGGTGTGTATGCTTTGTTGGTTGTGGAGATCTGGTTGCGGGGTTCTTGCGGCGGACGGACGCGGGTCCAAGCTTCCAAGGTTGGAACGCGGTGGGGACCGATGACAACATCGTGCTCAGCTTTCCCAACACCCGATTTACCATGCGATACCCCATGACTCGAAGCTATGGTCTTTGAATGAATTTGAATGCCGCGATAAATAGATAGAAAGATGGTATTAGATCTTCTCACGCTTACCGCCATTCCCACAGCCGTTGGTGCTTCGGAAGCGGTGCATCAGCAGCGCGTGCTCGACAAGGAAGCAGAGTCCGAGGAGCGCCAGACACTTTTCTACCTCGATGTCTTTTGCGATGCACAGTCACGGAAACGCGATGAAGTTCACACCGCCATGGTGGTCCTGAAAGACGGAAAGGTACCACAACCCCACCATATTCTACAAACATAGCATTCACATCAAGGCATGCACAGCTACGCCTCTGGCCCAAAGATCCTCATACTAAACTCCCAAAAACGGACCCGGGTGGTGGCTCACCGCCCCATCCCTTCACTGGCTTCTATCTTCCCTTCCCAACAGAGGATCTACCAAACCACCCCATCCCTGCGCCGCCGATCCTTGGTCTCGTTAGCACGATCCCACCCGATTCATCGGTTCCTAAAGACAAGCGCAAGAAGCCGAAACTGAACTGGATATATGCTGACAAGAGAACGAGAGAGCTAAAATACGGGCCGCGAGTCGAGGCCCGACAGCACATTATTGGGCCATGGGACTGGACCGACGATGACGAGCAGGGGTTAATCTTGAATGGAGAGGAGTGCTTGGTCGCCGTAGAGGAAGAAAGTGGTGGACTGGGATGGGCTGTGTATTGGGATGGTGAGGATGATCGATTGAAAGCAGTTGGGATTGCACAAGAGAAGCGAGTGTTGAGATGTAGTTTGGAGAGGAGGTTGGTAGAGGAATAGCTATGGAACTATCAATGGTCACCATGGTAAAGTGTATCCAGACTTGCGTCAATGCACCGTACATGCGCAAAGGTGTTTAGGCCGAGGCAAGCTGATGTTCGCGGAGGAAATTCGGCCCTAAGGAGGTACTGCTTGAGGCCTTTATGTCTACCCTTGGTCCTTACGCTCCCTTGATTGGCTGAAGGACCCCCTTCATTACCGCAAATAACTCGTTGAATAACTGCCCATCTGAACCAGGGTGGGTCCGAGAATGCCATGTTAGCAAAGATCGTCTAGGTGGTGCGCTTTCTAAGAAAATATGTAGCGTTCTAAACTAAGCTCTAGGCCTAACGCCGCGCCATGTTCAATTACTCACAGATTTGTAAAGCATGTATAACAAGCCCATGCGTTAACTTGGCTTGCTTGCGCCATCAGTGAAAGCCTGAGGCTGCTTGTATGCCTTTAAAAAGTACATGATTGCAGGGATCAACAGGGACCATCATTTCTGATACCATAGGTATGTAGCACCCAAAACCAGAGGTCCCCTTACGATACCATCTTTCTGTACAAAGAACTATACTTGAGTCTTCTTACTATGTACAACTCTATACTTATAGAGAGTTTGCGTAATTCCTACGGTTCGCTCGAACGAAACATGAATCTGACATCTCTAATGGCACTTTCTTCACCTTCCCAACCTTTCCCACCCCATCCGGCAGTACCTCAAACCAAAAGAAGAGATTAATCAGTGCCGAACACACTAACACCAACACCACGACCACAAACCATCTATTCCTAGGCTCCGCCTCGCTATCCGTCCAATATATGCTGGAACCTCGGTTTGCGCTCATACCCTCGTCCGCTAGCTTCTATCCCCCCATCCACTTTGTCACGATCCGACTGCCGTAGGCGCTGGAAAATGGATGAGAACTTGTTGGCGGACGGGCTGAAATTTGGTACTGGCGTTAAAGGTGTGTCAAGGCGGAGAAGGAGTCGTGATACGGCGGCGATTGTGTGTTGTAAACGTGGAAGCTTGTCGGAGAGAGCTCGACGCTTTGGATGCAGTCTAGTTGGCATATGGTGGTTGGGATGACATGGTTTCGGGACGAGTGCTATTGGTGTGGTTGGAGGACCTGAGGATGAAGGAGCGCATGATTGATGGGTAGTTACGCATAGTTGGGCGTGGCAATAAGGCTGGAAGCGACCTCTTGGAGGAAGTGGTGGCGTTGAACATAGAAGGAGGCGTTTATTCAGTGCTTCTTTCGGGAATAAGTAGATGGAGGAGGCTTGTTCTAAATTTCATTAGTGTTAATGGCTCCGCGTGGATTGGGTATGGTGATTGACCAAAGAGAATGTTGATCCCGCGATTGACACATGCACCTTGTATTAATGCCGAGTGTAAATTGTATAGCTTGAGAAGAACTAGTTTTTAATACATAATTACTATCAATCCTATTAGCATGATGTACAATATCGTAACTCCACGGGATATGATTTCAATAATTAGTGTTCCACTGTGAGATAGAATACTGTGTAGAAATAACTACGGACACTATAAAAGTGTTTTACATAAGCTTAATCTAAAAGAGTTTAAAGCGCTAATAGCGCTAAATTTTTATAGTTAATATTACGTCTATTATAAAGCTGAATTTATTAAAGTTATACGTATTTTATTAGTAAACAATCCGACGGCAAGCCTGCATCAGGAAATGGATGCACCCCGTTCGGGCAATCCGGGCCTCGCTTACGGTTCCGCGCTACATCCAAACAGGCAACCGACCTCGACGTCCCATCATAAAATCCTCCCTCTCCCGCCGTCATTTTCCTTCCTTTTCACTCTACTCCCACCCCTCCATCCGCAACATGCTGGCCCCTCCTTCGGCCCCATGCCCCCATCCGATCCCTTTCACGAGGCATTTTTCTCAAACCTAGTCGCCCACGTCGGAAGAGTCAGAACTGCCCTGCCGACGGTGCCCCAAATTCTACATTCTAGGTTCCATCCGGCCCATCTACAGCTTCAGAACATGTTGACGGCCCCGTTGCTGGAAAATTTGCTTCTGGACTCCTGCCAGCAACGGATTCACGAGCGAGACGCCTCTCCCCTTCCTTCGAGCCCCCCGTCCCAACTTCCTTCTCCACTAGCTACGATCAATAGAGGCATGCGCGCCCCCTTTCCCTCCTCTGTGGCACGGTCTAGCATCCCCAGCGGCTGATGAGCCTTGGAAACTCCACACTCTTCCCCGTTTTGTCCGGATCGCCGACACATGGGCGCGCCTGCAACGCACAATTTCACGCGCATGACCTAGTAGAAGGCAGACTGCATGGTCATCATGCCGCCGTCTCAGGTCGAATTGCTCCGCCTCTCGCACCCTATTCTTTCGGTTGAAGATGCCCCGCCAATCCGCTCCGTTATCCCATGTCACACTCGGACAGGATCTCTCGGGGATGACGCGGTCGGTCATTTGCATGAGGCACTAATTCCGTCTGAGTGGTCTCAGGATGCTCCGCCTCTCACGACCTGTCGACTATGGAAGTAACGTTGCAGTGCAACGACGTCCAGCCGTCTATGCTGCCTGCCCAGGTTTCAGGGGCTTCCGGGCGCTTGCAGCTACTGAAGCTGATCCTCTTGCCCAATTCGAGTCAAGCCGCTACGGCCGAAAGGTGGAGCTCGCTACCCGCTGCATAGCCGTCACAGCACTGTAAGGTTCAGTTGGTCTCTTCCATGCTCCGGACTCGCCGATGGCATTTACTGCGCCCTTGATCTATTTCCCTTTCGAGGAAACGAATGCGTAGCTCTCACACCACCGCCTCAGTTCCAACACACCAATACTACGCCCAGCCCCTCGGTCGAACACGCTGGACCAATCCTCTACTCCATACCGCGTCTCCGCCCTAGCTCCAGCCCCCCAGCAGTGATGCGGCCGTTCACCCGCATAATGCTTTCATCTAGTACCGCGCTCCCACGTCAGCGCTATGGTACTAGTCAGATGCTCCGCTCTGCATAGGACATACGGCGTTGCGGTAACACCGTCATGCAACTAGCAAGGGGCTGATGCCTGGATCCGGCAGCTGACAGCTTGGAGATGGCACAGGGTGTACCGTGAGAGGTGAATGAAGGCCCACAGGTCAATCATGCGTTATCCGGCACTGGAACCGTCCAAGGAAAGGGGGTAAGTTGGGGATCGAAGAAGAAGCTGGCCATCGGTCGCTCCGGTTAGGAATATCGGCCCCTGAACCGTTGAATGACGTGGACGGCAGGGTTGTAACCATCTGCTAGCCAATCTCCAGCTGAGCTAGGCTGACTCTTGATAGGACGACACCATCTACGCCGCTTGGAAGAGCGGTCCGTCATCCTTCGGGAATTGCTGATACCGACGATCTTCAAGTTCATTCGTCCTTCCTGCAGAGCGCCCATGCATTAGCCGCTTCGCCTCCTATGACTATTTCCGCAATAGATGTGGCATTTATGCAACCACTTCCTGCTCGGGGGCCGGCGTCGACAGCGACATATAAACCAACAGTCCCGCTCGGAGATAGAACTACTTCTTCAGCATTTCTCACGGCCAAAGAAGTTAGCAGTTCGCTACGACAAAATGGCCTTTTCTTGCAGCACCTCTTTTGTAGCCCCTCCGATTTCTACGAAATTCGTTACATATGTTCCTCCAACGTCCAAGCCGAAGCCGAAGCCGAAGCCAACACCTAAGGCCAAATCCATGGCTACAACCAAGACGGCAGGGCACAGCCGTTCCGGAATCGACTCTAAAGATAATGGAGAGTGGTTCCACATCGACGATGATTTCACAATGCCGGACTCAAATGCATCGCGACCTACTCTGTACGAAGCTACTAACGCTTCGCATTCGATGGGCTACGGTGATGATCGGTCGCTGATCGTTACAAACCAACGGAATCCAACTAGCACAGGACTAGTAGACGCGTTCACCGGGTTTCGTGGCGGGTGCGAGTTGGAGAACCCGGAGCATGATCAGTTTGGCGAAGAATCGCTTGACAAAGGACAGCCCGACCATCCCGCATGCGTCGCGGAAAGGGATCCAGCTATGATCAGGTTGCTCAGTGGAGTCAGTCGAGGTGAGCATGCAAGTGAATGAGAGTGCCAATGTCACTAATCAGCGGTAGAATTTCCTCTCATTGTGGAGGGTGATGCAGCCGAAGGACACCATAGTGAAACAGGCGTTAAGCCTAGCAACGTAGCGTCTGATTTTCAAGAGAGCGATTACCGCGCGTCTGCCGGCAACGAGGAATACGTTGCTGTACAGTATAGCGATCTCAACACAGATGAAGTGCGCGCTTTCTCCATGGAGGAGATAGAAAGTGTTCGACCTAGTAAGTAGTTCTAGCAGAGTTTAGGGGGAGCTATATTGACGCAGTCAAGACCGCCCGCTAGCGCAGGACGAACCGCTCTTCGGCGATGGCGACGTCACAGACAGACCGTCGACAACACGCAAACGGGCGCGCCTAGACACACCGAACGTTACGCCGGATCCAGAGCTAGAAGACCCGCATTCATCGAAGCGGCGAGGGCCGGTTGAGCGACTGGTAGAAAGTCTCGTACGCAATCCAGTGCCCATGCCCAAGTCAACGCCCCTGCCAACTCCCAGCGGCAGCGTTTCCCATTCAAGAGCCAGCACTGAGCGTAGTCTTCGATCTCTCGACAGTGACGGCAAACACGATGGTGCTAGAAGCCCACGCTCATCTCCAAGCGACTTCCACACCGAGGATGATAGCGGTTATAGCGAACACAGTCGTAGGGAAAGTCAAGGGCTACTGCATTCCTCGAGAGGACCCGTCTCTTCTCTCGAGGGAATAGTAGGGGAACAGTATATCGACTCAAACTCGGAGAGGCGTGGAGAGAACGGGGAATGCAGCGGTGGAGAATTCGGGGAAAGCCACGGCGAACTCAATCAGGACGATGAGCTGTTCCCTAGGTCTTCGACGAAAACCTCTCAACGACGCAAACGCAGCAATCGTCCACCCAAGGAGAAGAAGCACCTTCCATTACGAACTACTCTTGGGCGACGGTGCTCGAGCACAATGCCGACGAGGGCATCGCGACAAGGAACGTCATCCCAGCCACAGCTACTGTATCGGCCCTCGATGGACAACCGGTCTCGGTCTTGCTCCCCACAGCCCCCCTCTCCAGGAACGAAGGCAGGAGATGAGACCAGCATCAACCATAAGCCCAACGTCGACATGCCTTATCAAATAACCGACCTCACGCTCTGCGCTGTCCCAAACGGCTTATCGATCGTGACAGCAGTTGTCCGTTACCCCGACTTAAAATGGCCTCTCGACCCGGCGGCCGCCCTGAGTCCCAAGTTCCTCGGCGAAAATGGCAAGGTCATCCGCACGACCCAGCTATCGCCGGATTCTTGGATGCTGCTAGGATACCGGTATGACGATAGTGCGTCAGTCCCATGCACTGGCAGAAGCTTAAATGCGAACTGGATGAGCAATTCTCACAGTGATGCTGCGAATCATGAAACGACCTCCTTAGACGATGATTGGGATGGAAAGAGCGGGAAGGGAGAGGAAGGCATAGAAACATACAGCAAACAAACACGCATACCGTGGCTAGAGTCGGACGAAATGCGTTTACTCTCATTTAGGGATACCCAGGGTATGGAGTGGAAGGAGATATATAAACGCTTCCCGGATCGAACACCGGGCGCGGTGAAACTGCGCTACTACATGGTGCGCAAGAAGGACTGATAACGGTATTATGCAATCGCTCGGATAGGGGCTTGGTGAGATGGTTTTGAACAATCGCGCAGGCCTTGAAGAACTTCCGATGGATAAAACCCCCAGAATAGCCCACAGTCTAGTTCGGAGCGGTCGAACGCCCAATTTCGCCATATTCACATTAAGACCTTAACATCCCGCAAGGAACCTATCCTCCTTCATCACCCCTCTCGACGAGTATGTTAAACATATCCGCCCGCTGGAGCGCAAGCTCGCTAGCTACGCCCATGGCCACCCCGCATCCCACATTGGCCACCAACACCAGTCCACCGGAGGAGGGCCTAGGGTGTGGTTTGTGCAGAGGGTGCTAGAAGCAGCGCAAAGGAGCAACGGGATTGCATAGAGGACGGTCGCATGCCCGCAATCCAGAAACGAGTAAGTTACTCCTCGCTTAGCCAATTCACCTACGCGTCATTACTGGTTCCTGCGGAGCTGGTGTCCGGGCCCTGACCCCACTTGTCCATCGGAATTTGCCTCACCACAGGATGGTTTCATGGCCGCTACCATTGTTCGCTGTGATCAAGAGGCCTACGCTTGCTTTGATTCAAGGGTGGAGAGACGTGGCGGAATGCGAGGCGTGACCGAAAGTGGAGGCGGGGTGGGCCATTCAACTTGCTTAGTAAACGGCGAAAAGCGAATGTGATTGGTTCATAACTACTCGACCCGGATGCGCAAACGCAGGTATCAATGTACAGTAATCACCCAGGTCGCTAGTCCTTCTTCATAACTTCGCTTAGGTAGAGAGGCTTCTGTGGTTCTGAAGTACCGTTTGAGTTGTCCTCGACGCGAGTAACCCTGGTGCCATTGCTGTCTACAGCCGTACTCTGGCCTTGGCTGGGATTTGCTTCAGCACTTTGCTGACAAACCGGGCTGGACGTGTTCGATGAGGAGGCTAGGCTTTGCTGCTGCTCTGAAGGCTGATGGTTTGGGGTACGGTCGCTCGATGTATTGGCGGACATTATAGACGTTTGGCAGAGGCAGGTGGGAAGATAGCATAAGAGATCTAAGGCTATGAGCCATGCTATCTAGCACTAAGAAACGCAGTCCTTACCTCAAGAACTGTAGCGTAAAAGGGTGATTGGTTTGAGCCGCTTCGGTGCAGCAAACGGCGGTTGCCGTAGATCGGACTCCTGTTAGTGAGAGCTCTGCTGCTGGAGGAATATGTCAACAATGGTAATAGGGATGACGGACGACGAGCTTGACGTAGTCAAAAGTAGCGTGACGGGCGGCCGGTGCTTTGCAAGATTTGTAGATCGAGGAGTGGCTTGGAAATGGAAGATGAAAAACTCGGTTTGATGGTAGACTTTATACGCCTCTTCTCACCCTTTCTACCGTGTGCCATGCCTTCCCATTCTCTCAATCTGTATCCCTGGTACTGTCGAGCGTGGCTGCAGAAGCAATAGCGGCATTCCTAGAGCCGTAATTTGGAGACTGACCTGCTCATGCATGAGGGTGTGCCATTTAAATTTCGAGTGTGAAATCCTTGTCGGTGGGTTTTCAGTTCTGATCGCTGCAGGCAGCCTGTTCGCTTCCGAAGTCAGCCAGGGTACTCTTTCGCTTCCTAGACCAGTTATGCAGGGCCCTGCGACAGGGATTGCCAAGTCTTTTGAAATGAAACTAGCAATCAACGGGTAGTGCCTCCCACCATCACCATCCTCCATGTACAAATATTGAACTCACTGTGCGTCATTCCCTTCGATACCGCATTCTCTGCTGCATTGACCGATATAATCGCATCGCGTTAGTGGCTGGACAAAGACCCCTGCATGTAAGCCATCGTGATATCTCCGCAGCTGGGATAACACTACGCTCATCCTCTATGCAACGATGTTGTTCCGATACCACGCGAACAAGGGTAGCCAGCTATTAATACAGAAGCCAGCGAATAGCCTAGGCTAATTCGATCTCAACCTGTAGAACTTGCCTCTCAACTTGCGGACGAACGCCAGAGGCTTGGTGCATGTTAGAAGGCGGGGTGGCTGCTTCACATACCGCACTTCCAGACGAAAGCCCACGTCAATATGAATCCCTCGAAGATCGGATGATTCGTTAGACATAAATGCATGACAAGGGGTGGCTTGAAGCCCCGCAGGGCGAGAGGCGGGAGGTTCCTCCGCAACAGACTTAGTTTGCAATAATGCGAGCCTAAATCGACGCCCTGCGGTCATCAATCGGTCTGCAAGCCCCTTGACTAATCATAGCACTGCTTCCATCCCACTACATCCCCGAGAGCAAAGCTAATAGCGCCCACCATATGCCCACCACCAACATCATGCAAGCCATAAACACGTCTAGGGTTATGCTTTTGCGACTTAACTTATTCGGGCCTTACAGCATGCGACAGTGGAATATCTGCACAAGGGGTTGCTGCCGTTTCTTCTGCAGACACGCTCCACAGTGCTAGGTTGTGCGGATCGAAGGAACAGTATGGCATGGCGTATGAGACAAGGGGGCGAGAAGAGGCGTATAAAGTCAATAATCAAACTGAGTTCATCGTCTTCTATCTCAAAACCACTCCTCGACCTACAAATCTTGCAAAGCATCAGCCACCCGTCACGCTTCTCTTGACTACGTCAAGCTCCTCTTTGCTCGTACCCCTAGGGATATCTCACCATCCTTAACCTTAGCCGGACTCATATCACTTTCCAGTAGAGCACTCTCCACTGTGCCAAGGTAGCTCGAAGCTTTCACCTACTCAACCTCCATATATTTCGATAGCCTTCTGTCTGGACATGTGCTAACTCTCTATCTTCTTCCTATCGCAGAGCAAAGTCGCTTCCCCTCAATCATCCTTCTGCAAAGCATTGCCAATTAGCACTCTTCTCCAGTGGCTGGGGACGACAAAGTGTTTGCCCTCGTCTCCGCCGAAGTTAGAACAAGTAACCCCCCATTCCCAGACGATATATTAACGTTGGCACAGGGACCCTCTTAACCGTTTCTCTGCACCTCGGCGACATTATTAGCAGAGCCGCCCATCATGACGAGCCGCCCGTCGAATCCTTCCCCCGCCCGAGACAATACTACTCCAACAGGCCAGGAGAACGCCAACGGAGGGGTGAACGGCGGCGATCGCCAAACTGGGGGCAATAATTCCGACGACACTCCGGATAGGTCCGAAGTGGCCGCGGCTTCTACGAGCTCTTTGCAGCTGGCCGACCCTGGAACGCAAGGTCCAAATCTCGCGCCTTTATCCGACTATCCTACGACGGATGGAAATGCCGATGGTGGAGCCCAGAACAGCTCTCCTAGCAACGCGCCATAGCCTTCAACTCCCGCGAGTTCTATTTTGGAACCAATGACCGACAGGGATAGAAAGGAGATGGGTTTGGATGCTTCCGACCCTACCACCCAAAGACGATGACGGTAGTAAGAACTCCAACACTTAGCTATATTTGAGAGGTTGCTTTACGTAGTTGCTGATAAGTTGCGACGGTGCTATGGTGTGTCTATCAAAGCGAGGATAATCATTCGTCCGAGTCGTTTAGTACCACGTGGTGTGCGCCCCGCCTTGCTAGTGCGGCCTCACCATCTCAATCGAATAAAACTGTGTTTGGAATCACTATACGCAAGCCACGTCCTTACACTAATTCTATATAAACATCGATAGCACTTCTCAGTAAACTTTTCGATAAGTTCCTGACAACAGCATGGATTCTAACCCTTCCCCGACCATATAAGCTCCCGAAAGAGAAGAACGGCGCCACCCATCCATGCCCTTGTGCGAGACCGTAACCACAACATCAGAAAGTCGTAGACTTGTTAGGCAGTAGCCGTGGAGGCTCGGGTACGGTAGCGGGAGTTCGAGGTGCTTAACCGGGCTACGTGTTGTGATTGGATGCTGTTTAATTGTTGAAGCGGCAATTGTGTCTTCTTGATCAGGTGCGTAACGCAATCATCAGGAGGAGTCGTGATAATCTGGATGCAGGGCGCCGAAGATTCTGGTTGTGGTTGCGGCAGAGTGCACGGGTCATGGATCAACCTAGGTTAATCCGTGGCCCGTGCACTGGGTTGAGCAATAGTGTCTGCACGGGAGGTTGTAACTCCGCATCCCACATCGGCCACCAACACCAGTTCAAACAACCAACGGCTCCTTACATAAGCACGAGTGGTCAGAGGGGCATTGCTTAGTATGGAAGCGTGCGTACTCGGCAGTAACCGGCGAATCTGACACTGCTCTTCCTCGGCTAGGTTGTCCTAAATGGCAGCCGTCAGCAATGCAACCAGTTCATCGTCCGGCTGCGAGGCTGGCAGGCCCGTGACGCGGAAGACGGGGTCCTTCATCCTGACCATGCAGGTCCAAATGCAGGTTGAGGCATGCGCGGGATAGTTCCATAGCGAGATGGCACGGCATTGCACTGCGCGTGAGATAGGGAAAGAGGTGTTGTGACGGAGGCGCGGAGACGCCGTGACGGAGATGCGTGACGGAGACGCCGTGACAAAGACGCGGAGGCCCTCGCTACACAGCCACAGACGCTAAGCCACAACAGCAACAGAACAGGGACGCTACCGCAATATCTGCCCGCCTTTTGCGTCGACTCTCTAGCACTCTTCCGTCTTATTAAAAATAGAGAATCCTGCGGTGACGCATTGCAGCACGGTTCAATTTGAGCGAAGAATGGCAAGAATTATATTGGTACACTAACATATTTTCAGTCAACCAGCACCAAGCTTCGGAAGATGAGCGCAGATGGCAATAATGAGCAGAATAATAAATATCAACTACCAAGTGGCCCCGCGCGGGTTACTTTTGGCTGCCGTTAAAAGAGATGATTCCGAGCGCGGGCTGAGGTGGAAAAGCAAACGTTTAACATGCACCCTCTTATACAGCGGTCAATAAGAGCGTGGCTTAAGGCGCATAAGAAACTAAGCAGATAGACAATGAAGTCAATGCCACGACATATATTGGTATCCTTCCTTATATTTACGCATCGCTAAATATGCCGCCTTGACTTACCCACAACGATGACCTTCTCGTTAAAGCTAGGAGGGCCATCTAAATATATAAGAGAAGTACTTGGGAAAAGACGACCGTGGCGTCTAATCGACTAGCGGCTATGAGATGAACACAGTTATGTCTGGAGATGATAATACCTACGGTACTGTGAGTGAACAGGCGAGCCGAACCTTATTTTTCGGTGTCTCCTGTCCATAGTGTAGCTCTGGCATCGTGCGCTTTTGAAAATGGTAGCTGACTCGCGCTGGCCATTATCTTGTGCGAGAGGCTTTGAGGACTTGTGAAACAAATTAGGTTGTGGGTTGTTGCTACTTCTAGTCGTGGTGTCGGGAATTGGTCCCCGCAATGGAGCCCTGATCTGGTTCCCGAGATCCACGCGAACTAACTTGTTAGGTAGTTACTGTGATTCCCCACCACGCGCACGGACCCCACCGCACGCACGATTTTCAAAATTCCGCCACCTCTATACAACGCTTTACACAACCAATTATGGCCCAAATCAATGCCGCTCTTCAATATTTGAATACTATTGACCCCTCTGAGACGCCTAATTACGCAAATATCGCCAGATTATATGGCGTTGAGCGCTTAACGCTGTCGCGCCGCTATCGCGGGGTACAGAGCAGCGCTGCTGCTGCAACCGACAAATCGCGTCTCCTCAACACCACGCAAGAATCCAAGCTTATACAATACATAGATCGCCTTACAGGACGTGGGATACCTCCTTCGAAGCAAATGATACGAAATTTTGTATTAGAAATCGCTGGTAGGCCTGCCGGCAAACACTGGGTTGACAGGTTTATTAAACGCCACGATATCGACCTTCTTACGCGCTGGGCATCCGGTATTGACTCCCAACGCAAGCGCGCCAATTCTGCCTTCAAATACGCCTTATATTTCGAGCTCTTACAGAAGAAAATAGAGCAGTACGACGTCGAGCCGCGCAACATGTACAATATGGACGAGAAGGGCTTCTTGATCGGTATGCTGTTAAAGATGAAGCGCGTATTCTCTCGACGCTGGTATGAGAGCGGAGGAACTAAAAAAAATGCTTTAAGACGGCAACCGCGAATGGATTACGACGCTAGCATGTATTTGCGCTAACGGCAGCGCTCTCACGCCTGCCATCATCTATCAAGCCCTCACCAACAATATACAAGACACCTAGTTGCAAGATTTTAACGATTTCAAAGATCAGGTCTTCTTCGCAGTATCACTAAGTGGGTAGACAAACAACGCCCTCGGCATGGCATGGCTTAAACAGGTGTTTAATAGGCAGACAAAAGCAAAAGCTCGTCGTTCATATCAATTGCTTATACTTGATGGGCATAGATCACATGTTACGATGGAGTTTATTAACTTCTGCGATAAGAACAAGATCCTCCTAGCCATATATCCTCCCCATTCAACTCATACGCTTCAGCCTCTTGATGTAGCCATGTTCCGCCCTCTGAGCGGCGCCTACTCAACTCTACTCGCTGAATTCATATATAATAGCGAGGGCCTCACGCGCATATCAAAGAGGGACTTCTGGCGCCTATTTAAGGAGGCCTGGGGGCAAACGTTTGTATAAAATACAATCACTAGCGCCTTTAGGGCCACTGGGTTGTCGCCCTTCAACCTAGAGGTTATACTTAGCAAATTCAACTAGCAGGATGCTGAGCGCCCTTCCTCCTTAGAGAGCAGCTCCTTAGTACGTAGCGCCAGCGATTGGCGCAAAATTGAGAGACTTCTGTGCCGGGTAGTGAGCGACATACAGGACCAGAAGACCCAGCAGCTCTCCTCCACTGTGCACTCAATTTCTGTGCGCAATACGCTTCTACAACTTAAAAATAAGCGCCTCCGGCATGCGCTAACTGAGAAAAAGAAACCTATAAAGGGCAAGACCCTTTTGCTCGAAGCGCCAGCTAAATATAATGGTGGAGCGATGTTTTGGTCCCCCGCAAAAGTACGTGACGCCCGCCACCGCTAGGAGCAGAAGGACGCTGAAATAAAGGTGAAGGAGCAAGAGAAGGAGCAAAGGAAGGCTATACAAGAGGACTGCAAGCGTACAAAGGCTCTGCGCAAGGGTGCCAAAGGCCGGGGGGGGGCACAATAACCCCCCGGACCATGTGGCAGCGGGCGGCGAAAATGCAGGGCTCCTCCACTAGCCTAAAACACCTCTACAACTACGCGCAAAGGCAAGGAGAAGCTTATATTGCCCTCAGCAATCAATGGGGAGGATTCTGAGGATGATTTTGTACCGATAGATTCTATACAAGCTGTAGGCGCGACACCAGCCCGATCGCGTCGAGAGCGCCCTGTGCGGCTCCCCAAGCGCTTCCTCTAATAAATATATACTGTATAAAGTCGTACTGCCTTCCTGCAGTACTCCACCAAAAAATCTAGCCTGTATACAGTTTGTATGGCCCTCTACAGTCTCAAATCAATGGGCGCAAAATTCCAAAATCGTGCGTGCGGTGGGGTCCGTGCGCGTGGTGGGGAATCACAGTACAGCATAGCCGCGCTTGAAACTCGTGGCGCATGCGACGATAGCTTCAGTGAACTAAGTATTGTTGTGCATGGGGGAGCTCATCGGTTGCGAAAATGCGGAATTCATTAGGCAAAATAAGTTACAATGGCGAGCGGGTTTGGATGATAAAATGTCGGAGTCGATTCGGACGGCGGACATAATCCATCGGATCAACTTATCTCCGCGATCTGGTTAGATTGGAATGGTGGGCTAATCAAATTTAAAGTTCTGTCCTTCTGGACAAGCAAAAATACTTAGCAGCTTTCAGGTCTCCCAGGATATAGTGTTCTTCACATTTCCTCTTGCGTAATACGCCCCTAAGAAAAAGGAGCGAATAGGTCATTCAGGGTATGTGCTGTGGATAGAATCGGAGGTAGAGGATGGTCGACGCGGTTTAAACGGAAGTGAATGAGACGTATAAGCCATGACCAAATGGATCAAATATAGAGTGCTCACCAGTTTTTCTAAATTGGGTCAAAGAAATTATAGGTTTGCGCTTCAATCTAATTGTAAAATCGGCCAAGTCGTCTGGAGGCCTGCTCTAGATGCGCCTCTCAACATACAACGAGCGAAATTATAATTCGGCAGTGTGTGTCATACACATGCAAATTTGCAAGTATCTAGGTGAGGCGCTAAGAATGCACGACATCGCGCACGCTTTACCTGTTTCGTTGAGAGTTGGGTTACAATCATGTGGCTTTGGAAGCCTTGTGGCGGGGCAACGGAAGCCCGCTAGCTCGGGCACCAACGCTCGAGGCGTTATATACTGCACCAACTTCACAACACGTCTTCTTTGCGCAAGGCCTTCTTTCCGCCTTACGTGAAACGCTTGTGGCACAGTTTATTTCAGTCGCAGAGTGCGCGCGTAGCCTACTCGTTACGCCGCGACGGACAAACTACGGATTCTTGAGTCATAAGCCGTCTTTCCTAGTTAGTCTACCTCTCGAGCCTTCCGCACAACTCATTCCTTTCTCCAGAGTGCTTTATACTCCCATTTCAGACCTGTGGATTGCTTTTAATTTTCTAATATAGAGAAGCATCGCCGAAACAGAGATCGCCCCAGAGCAACATGAGTACAACAGAGGCAACGGTCGCTCTCAGCGATGAAGATGCAAACGATAACCAGAAGTTGGGGACAATATTTAAAAACAAAGTGGGTTCGCGACTTTGTTGTCACGAAATGTACATTTGGGCTGAATTATGTTCAGACACAGCAAGATGGAACGGTGGGAGACTGGACCGGCCCTCACACCGTGACAAAACGAGGACCGTTCCAGAAAAAAACAGCAATCGTCATGAGACGTGACACAAGCGGATGGGTTAGAGTGTTCAAGGTGTTCGCTGAGAAAGATCACAGGCCCGTTGCCCAGTATAATTCGTCAGATGGGGCAAGAATGATTATTCTAGAGAATGAGGAGTACTGCTGGATTATGGGAAATGCGACTACAAAGTACGTTGAGTAGCTCTACAATGGACGAATACGGTACGCTCCGTACGTTTCCATGATCCGTGAACACAGGTGGTAAGGAATAACGAGGAATGGGAGATGCACTTGCGGTTGTGGAAATGTTATGTTTAATTCATCGTCCCAACCTTCCCTGAGGTATGAAAGAATGACCTCCGCTGCCTCAACCTTAAAAGGCATAGTCAGAAGCGGCACAGTAGGAGTTTGCTCATCTGTCGCCGTTAATTTGCATGTATTGCAATGATATAAGACGGACGCACCTCTAACGTGGCTTCTTTTCTCTGGAGATGCTTCTGGCGTACTTCCGGTGCGACTTCGTTTCCTAGACTGCCCTATGGGCGATCTGCCATTATTGCATTGCCGTATTTCAAATTTATGGTAATCTGGAAGTTACTGAGCTTATACACCCGTGTGCGACACGCAGATGCACATACTTTCTAAAAACTTCATCGTGTTCTCCCTCTTAGGGGTCTTTGCTATCACGCTTCTGACTGGGTCACTTTCAATCCAACTCGGTGATAACTCTTGCGCCTCCAGGTAGAGATCGGCGTTATTCACCAACCACGTAAATTGCTCAGTCGCGAGAGAAACCAGGCCCGGAAAAGATACAGTGCAGAGTATCAAAGCCTCGAAGCTCAAGGCCTGCAGCTTCTGCCATCGAGAATTGCTTTCGTCTTTTCCGTCGCATAGCCCTTTGATGTTGAAAGTGATTCGCCGGACTGGAGGAGACCTTCCTTCCCGCAATGATTGGACGGTCTGGTTAAGGCTCTTCTGCATGTTGATCTGGATCAAAATATCGGATACTGTGTCGCAAAGTTCTCCAAGGCTGTCGATCTCACGGAAAGAGAATAGGTCATTCTTAATTTCGCTCAGTTTGTCGCAGATTCTTTGCGCCATGATAAGTTGAGTAGATAAAGAGTAAACAAACTTGGTGCAGGTTTCGAGGTTGAAAGTGAGCGCAGGTCAGCTCGGAAGTGAGGGGTTGCGCCATTTAAATTTCGAGTGTGAAATCCTTGTCGGTGGGTTTTCGGTTCTGATCGCTGCAGGCAGCCTGTTCGCTTCCGAAGTTAGCTAGGGTACTCTATCGCTTCCTGGACCAGTTATGCAGGGCCCTGCGACAAGGGATTGCCAAGTCTTTCAAAATGAAACTAGCGATCAACAGGTAATTAGTACACCCCACCATTACCATTCTCGATATACAATGTGAACACCTCGGCACCTACTGTTCGAGTTGAAGACGTGCGCTAAGACGTGGCCCCAAACAGGACCAGGTGTAGTTACCGGTCCCTGTTCTTGACCCTAGCCATTTACCTTCGGGTGGCGCCTTTCTAGTTCCGCTTTCAGCCCCGATTGGTGTCCATTTGCTGGTTCCTATTTACCGGCTCGTCGGGCACATTTTGGAACATATGACTACAAGCTTCTTGCAAACGTGGAGGTGTGGCTTGCGCGTGATGAAATATCACGGTAGGCCGTGCGGCAGATAACATGGCAAGACGTGACGCCAGCTGTGGAGGATCACCACTGGTGCGCCGCACCAGATTTGCACTGATCTAGCTTAGCGCAGTCGTGCAATCACATGATCATCAACCGCCGGTGTAAGCGAGCGGTTCCATAATGCGGGATTGAAAAAACAAGCAGGAAGGTGTCGAAATTGGCGCCTAGCGATTGGGCGCCAATACCTCAGAAGGCCTTCAGCCCGTTGTAGCGCCGAGGCAACTTCCGCACCCCATTTCAGGTGGGGTTTTCCGCCATCGCCACCTGGTCTCATGCGGTCTTCTCTCGAGACATCTCGTTGGTAAAGCACAACGGCTCTCTACAACGGCTCCCCAGAACAATGCACAAGGTAGCTTTACTGTTCCCGCTATGCTTCAACACTAACATCTCAACCTTAGGAACCGATGGAGATTTGCGAAAAGGCCGAAATCTTCGTCGACAGCGGCAACGACAACCTCGAATTCGATCACTCGAAGCTCATACTACGAAGAGCAGACGGCGAATACTTCTACGCTATGACCGGTCGGCGTATCTTCCAATTTTCTCAAATCGATGTGCATGAACTCGATGCAATTCGGATCCCTTCAGACCATATCTGGCCGCTAGCTGATCCTACATTCACACGAGCACCGGAACCGCTACCTTCTGACTGCTATCTAAAGCGACCCAGCCTACTCTATTACGACGACACTTCAGATAGCCATGATTACACTGAACACATTCTAACTGAGGTCAAAGCATGCGAAATGTTAAGATTGCGCCCGCATCCTAACATTGCGCAATACCTAGGCGTTGTGGTTGAGGACAGTAGAATCAGAGGTATTTGCTTTGCCAAGTACTCTAGGACTCTCTTACAGATGCTGAAGGATGGGACGCCTTTCCAGAGAGACGTTGTACTAGGTGGCATTAAGGCAGGTGTTCAGCATATGCATGAATTAGGACTTGTACATAACGATCTCCAACTATCAAACATCATGATGGATGGAGATACTCCAATCATTATAGACTTCGACTCATGCAAGCAGGAAGGGGACAGACTGGGTTCAAAGGCTGGAAACTTTGGGCGGACAGCGAGCGGTGAGGACTTCGCAAAGCGAGACAATGATCTCTACAGCCTCTCCGAGATACAAAGAGCCCTTGCGGCAGAAACATAAAAGAGTGTGTAGGTAGCACTATCGCAATGCCGCCGAGCTCTCCTTCTTCTCCTGCTCTACCTGTTCCACCCATCCCTATATCAGTTCTGCGGTGTCAGTAAACGCGTTGCGAGCCGCGGAATGAACATCTCACTTACTATCTTTACTGGGGAGGAACATAGTTGTCGGACCATTTGCAGTCCTGGTGTCCGCAGTCCGATATTTTCGCCCTATATGATGTCCCATCCTTGCGGTACTTCGTGATCCACTCGCAGTGGTTGACAGGTAGTTGAATCTCGCGGTGAGCCATCTCCGAGAAGGGAGTAGATAAGGGGCAAAACTTGTTGGAAAGGGTGGTGTTTGGTTTCATAAACAGGGACAGCCGGTACTTATGTGGAATGGCTGCCTTTGGTTATTCATCGTTCTCACTCCACCCGACATGGGCAACTTGCATGCAACGAGACCATCACACACTAGAGCCTAAGCGTCCCATCTCACCTGCATTTGTGTACCGTACACGGTCGCACCAATTAGGCCAGCGTAGCGAAGTTACCCAATGCTCCGCTCCGAGTTCTGCATGTCTGCTCGCAACAACTGGCAGCCTATCATGCATGGGCAGCGATAACTTAGGTGTGGTAACCACTGGTGGTTCCTTTGTCCCGTTCCGCACGCGATCGCTCCAATGATCAAAGGCTATTCTGTAATAAGGCATGTGCATACGGGCGTGCGGAGGCCTGCAGAATGTATGGTCGCTCGCTTAGGGGTGCTGTAACAAGTAGTGGGTTGCAGGCTGTTTGCAATGGGTAGAATCGGTAAGGTGGATATGCAGTGTATGTATTTTGACGAATCAGCAGCTCCTGTAAAGCCGTGCCGCACTGGTTTCGCTTCCGAACGCGTATGAAACCGAGTTCGCCTCTGAGCTCCCAAGTGTCGCTGGTGAACGTAAATCGCAGTGCCTGTACTTTTCATTGCCGAAAGTTACTTCAGTCTTAGTACGGTCTGGTCGCGCTATTACCCGCATTCACAGATAGCCCGGATTGTTGTCAACCATCTGACAGACTACAAGCCGCATCATGCTCGCCGTGCTCATGCAAGCCATGACCACGCCCAGGATCTTGCTGCGACTTGGCCTCATCGGGCCTTGAAGCATGTATTCCGTCAATAATGAAAACTCTGCACAAGGGGAGTGCAGCTGTTGCTTCTGCAGCCATGCTCGACAGTACCAGGGGTGCAGATCGAGGGAGCGGGAAGGCATGGCGTACGGCACAAGGGGCGAGAAGAGGCGTATAAAGACCACTATCAAACCGAGTTCTTCGTCTCCTATCAAAGCATCAGCCTCACATCGTGCTGCTTTTGACTACGTCAGGCTCGCTATTCGACATATTTGTCATTGACACCTTCCTCCGGCAGCTAAGCCCTCACCGTCAAGAGTCAGTTCATACGCCGTTAGCCTTCACATCTTACTTCCAGAACTGCACCATGTCCGTCGGCCAATCGAATTCCTCCAGCCAGTCGGGCACCTACGGCACGCCGAATTCTTCTCAACTCCCAGCACAGCAGGGGACCAACGGCGGCACCAGCCACGTTCAGAATAGCCGTTCGGCCCAGAATGGCACTGCGAACACTTCAGACCCCCCTTCAGCATCAACAGCCGAGTTCATGCAGCTCTCAAATGATCCAGAGATTCTTGCACTCCATGATGCAATCGCCAGCGGGGGGCAGCCTAATGGAGGGGGCGAGACTCCTTCCGATCAAACAGGCCAGAACGGCATTGCGAACACTTCAGACCCACCTTCAGCATCAATGGCCGAGTTCATGCTCTCGGGTGATCCAGTGTTCCGTGTATTCGATAATACAATCGCCGATGGGCAGCCTAATGGAGGGGACGAGACTCATCCTGCTGGAGAGAACGCGAACACTGTTTCGCCCGATCAACCCACTCCGATCAATTTAAATTATTATTTACCCGAAATGTCTGTCGAAGAGCGCCAACACTGGCAGGAAATGTGGACTTCAGGTGACGTCGCCGCCAGCGATTTCAACTATCCATCAGTTTATGTGCCACCCTCGTCAGATGGTCCGAACGCTGACTACAACATTCTCATGGGGCTGGATCCTTCCGATCAAACAGGTCAGGGCACTTCCCCCGCAGCGGCCAATGGATTCGAGGGCAGCACACCAAACGGCGGCCTCAATCCTACAGGTAGCCATACGATTGCCCCTCCACCCTCGGTTAGAGAAGTTGAAAATGACTATAACCACCTACCTTCTGTCTACTTAAGCGAGTTGCTCATGGGAACACCAAATGAAGAATCGATTGCCGCGCTTGAACCATTGAGACATTATCCCGAAGACGAAGCTGGCAACGCTACTCCAGGCGAAGGCCCTACAGCAAGTAGTCAAACTGACCAGACCAATATCAGAAGCGGCAATGCACGTAGTCTGGTCGACCAAACTGCGGTCCACATGAGCGGCTTGCAACTGGAGACACAAACCGATGATGATTCCGAAGGCGAGGCTAGCGGCACTCCAGGCGAGACTGGAGCAAGCAGCCAAGCTAACCGTGCAACGCCGCGTCGCAACCGTCGAGGTGTAAGGCGCGTAGGGCGATTGAGTCGAATGACTCCTGAAGAGACTGAAGCATTTTTCCGCGAGTTCAGCGACTAGAATGTGATTTTCCGTTTATTCCATACGTTACAGATGATGAAATCACATGAGCACTCCTTTAGTATCTGCTTTTATTTGGGTATACAGGAATAGCAACTTGTTCCTATGGCTTTTGTTGTGGTTTTTCGCCATAGATCGTGTGAGAATCGTATCCGTCATCTTCAGGCCGTGCAATGTGACAAGATCGGAACCTAGGCTCCGCTGAAGGTAGAAAGGCGCTTGCTAAGATTAGAATAGTCCACTTCGGCTGCACGCACAGGGTGTGATGGCCCGGGATGACGTCGGAGCAATTGCGCGACACCTGGACCGAGCTCTAACCGCTGCCAAGCCAAAGAGAACCAAAACAAATAAGATGCGTCTGGTCTCCCACAACCTTCGCATCCACCCATCATGAGCAGCATCTAGCCCAAGACATTTAGCTAGCGCTTGTCTCCCGGTTCACTATCTGCTATCGCTCCGAAACACGCCGAGACAGCTACTGTCAACGAACCCACCTAGACATCCTACCATTATCGCCATGGCCGAACAGTCACCCGATTACAAGAAGCTGTTTCTCGAAGAACAACGCAGGCGCGAAGAGGAGCAACGAAGGCGCGAAGCGGCGGAGCAAGCGCAGAAGGAAGAACAATGCAGGCGCGAAGAGGAACAACGCAGGCGCGAAGCGGCGGAGCAGGCACAAAAGGAAGAACAACGCAGGCGCGAAGAGGAACAGCGCAGGCGCGAAGAAGAACAACGCAGGCGCGAAGCCGTGGAGCAGGCGCAGGATAGGGCCGAAGAGAAAACGCGCAAGACCACTCTTCCGGAGTTCCTCGACGCCTGCCACACTCATCTACACTCCGGTCTCACCGTCCAGACCGATGCGACCTTGTCGACGCGGGGCGACCCTGCGAATGCGACCAACAAGCTTCGACCCGAAAATCTCGTTCTCTGGGAGGACTTCCCAGCGCAGCAGGCAGCGATCTGGGACGTGCTTATGGCATCTGACTTCGCCTCGGAGCGACACTTCACATCGCTGCACACGTTGGAAGAATCTGGGGAAGCGATCCTGCACAAGATGATGAGTTCTGAACTAGATCTCCATCTCTTTCAGCGTTCCACTGTAGACGATCCCGTCACATCTATTATTGAACGATTATACGATCAACGAACGCTACGACGGACATTTGGACTCAAAGGCTCAGTACAGTTTGAGAATCATGCGAACACCCTTAGCCCGGAAACGGAACTAGAGGAGGGCATCGGATCTATGACCGTCTCTGGGGCTCCGCGACGACGGTCACCACGCCTTCAGGCCCGGGCCCAGGACAACTCGCAAGACCGCCTAGAGTCGATCGCCGCTCCTCGCGCCCGCACAGCACGATCGTCCCGGCCTCGAGCCGATCAGTTTTGCGTCTACAACACTAGCATTCAGAACAGAGAGACTCGCATCGCGGCCTACATCACCGAATACAAGCCTCCGCACAAGCTGCCACTCGGGTGCATCTACGAGGGTTTGAAGGATATGGAACTGGACGAGGTAGTCCGGTGTCGCGAAACAGATACTCCGCGCGACCGCTTTCGACGGCTAATAGCTGCCGTCATTACACAAGCATTCTCTTATATGGTCAAGCTTGGGGTGGAATATGGCTGCGTGTGCACCGGCGAAGCATTCATCTTCCTACGGGTTCCTGACGACCCTAGGACGGTCCATTACTTCTTGTCTGTTCCCAAAGGGGACGTTGGTGGAACCACGGGGTGGGCGCCCGATTCGGACGGACCGAATCGCCTGCATCTAACAGCGGTTGGGCAGATACTGGCTTTCACCCTGCAGGCGTTAAAAACCCCCCCTCGCAGCCACCAGTGGCGTGTCGAAGCCGCCTCTCGGCTCAACAGCTGGGAGGTTGTGTATGAAGACTTGCTAGATGCTATCCCTGAAGAGGACGCGCCGTCATCAGAGTACCGCCCGCCTCAGCACGACGGGCTTCTTCGCATGTCACCCGTCCAGCTCCGGCGAAGGCATACGCCCACCAGCTCCCCAAGCTGCGCGCGACCACAGGACCAGCACGCAGCCAGCGACGAAGACCCCGACTCTGATACTCCGAGCCGACGGCGACCTTCACCCCAGCGCGTATCTCGCGCCCACGCCACCAGCAGCAGCAGCAGCAGCTCCTCGCCCAGCCAGAGTTCCCGCAGAGGACGGAGTGGACGGTATTGCACGCAAAACTGCCTACTGGGGTTAGTGAACGGGGGTCCGCTTGACATGACCTGTCCTAATGTTCGAGATCATGGGCAAAGTTATCATCAGATCGACCGACCCACCTTCCTCACTTGTATACGCCAGCAGCTCTCAAGCGACTTGGATACCGACTGCAAGCCTGTGAGTCTGCCTGGCGCTTGCGGCGTTTTATTCCGAGTCCGGCTGAAATCGCACGGATACACAGTAGCAGCCAAGTCGACGCCCATTGACTTTGTTCCTCGTCTTCAACATGAGGCTGCCGTGTACGACCTCCTCCGTCCGATCCAGGGCATCCATGTGCCAGTTCATCTGGGCAACATAGACCTGGCAACCCCCTATTACTACGAGGGGATCTGTGAGCTTGTCCACATGATGTTTCTTAGCTTTGGAGGGAAACGGATCTCCCAATGCCTGACCACCGAAAACAGGCCGCTTATTACTCAACAGGTCAACTACTCAGCTCGAGCGATCCACAATCTTGGAGTCTTGCACAAGGACCTCGAACCTCGCAACATACTGTGGAATGAGGAGACTGGTCGAGTCATGGTGATTGATTTCGAGCGGGCAGAGGTCGTTAAGCCGCGCACCGTACTCGGAGTCATCTCGCCGAATCGGAAGAGGAAGAGAGGTTCTGCAGCAAGCATGACGAAGCAGGGGGTGGATGATGTATTTGTGCGGGAAAGACGGCGAGCCACTACTGAATTGAGGGGGTTGACATCGCTCGCATTCTCTCACCCGGGCTTGTAATTATATCCTAGTTTTCGAGCATGTCGAAGAATACATCTCGTGATCCCTCTACTGCCTTCCATTCATCCTGACCTGCTAGCCATCGAGAGGGTAGTACCGCGCGACGATGTAATGGGTGGTGATATGAGAGGCGCGACCCCGCGCGGAGGGGCTAACCCAGAATACGTACAGCTCTCCACCACGCCGTCGCTACCCATTGACCTCACCCCGCCCTCTCCCGACCCACCGCATTGCCTTTCCGCATACCGTGGCCGTGCCGCGTCCCTGCCTACAGAGTCCCCCGCAGCCTAGATGGAGCCGCGACCGAGATATGTACCGGGGTGTCGGGCCTTGCTCTCTCGAGCTGGTCGACTTGGAGACCTGTCAACGCGCCATTCTCGGCTCGGCGAGTGGGGCAGACGATTGACAGAGCCGCACCTTAGAAGGACACCAGGGATCGGTGAACCTTCTATGCCGATGATGATGATGACTCCGGGTCCGAAATTTCCGGCTTGGCATGATCTGTGTCCCGCGCCAGCTCGCCGCTCGCAGCACACCAGCCCGCAGCACACCAGCCCGCAGCACACCAGCCCGCAGCACACCAGCCCGCAGCACACCAGGGCACGCATAAGTACCAATGAGAGCCAAAGCAAGAACCAGAATCCTGGCACTAACGTCAAGACAGTGACTACTCTCGCCCCACCTGTGCACCATCCGTTTCCGCCCACGTCCGACGTCTCCGCTGTGCCTATCAATGCTCGGTCGGCATGCTGGAAATAAGCGCCCAGGTCAGCGCGACAAGCAGGGGGTGGACCTTCACAGGAAGGACTATCGAGCTACGCGAGCCTATGTCTACAGGATTCTTATGCTCAGGAACCAGATATTCCGTGTGGGATCTCTATTGCGGGAATCAGGGCTCATGTGGCCTGGTGGTTCGCATGAAGCAATACTCCGTGTGGGATCTCTACTACGGGAATTAGAGCTCCGAAATCAAGAACTGGACGCACGGGATCTTTCCCCGCTTTCAGCTGATGGGAGTTGGAGAATCGGACGTAGGTGTTGGGCATCCCGCACGGCACAAAATCCCGGATTGGGTTGGCTTGAAGAAGGGCTTACATCCTATGCGGCGAAAAATCCCAGCTCTGATTAGTAAGAAGAAGGGCTAACATTCTATGTGGCACAATATCCCGAATTCTGTGAGTAGGAAGGAGGGTTAACATCCCTGACCTCTGCGGTTACCGCGCGGGATCTCAGCCCATACTCAGCTTGTTGAGGTTGGGAATCGTGGATTCAGGTTCGGACAGCCCGTAGGGGTTGGCCGCGTATTCGGGGACTTTTGGAGACAGTTTTCAGAGTCTCTTGTGGTCTAAGTTAGTAGTTCGTGTGGAGTGATATTCCGTGTGGGATCTCTAACGTCCCTCCCTGCGTGGCGAGACACCCTGTGTGCCGAGACAAATGAGGGGTACTTCGACTTTCAGCAACTGTACAACCTATGCACACAACGAATATTGCTATAGTTCTATACAAATAATCTGTCGCGGCTAATTCTGAATGTATATGATCTACTGCTCTCTATAAATTACGTTTGCATCGTCGTCTCCGAGCCTGATTTGTACAGCGCCTTCTTTTGTGGCGTAACAGACTTCCCTCCCTACGGCGCTAACCTTAAGTCCTTATTGCTCTAAATTTTTATAGAATCACCTTGTCTGAAGCCCAGAACCTCCCTCTTGTGTTGAGAAGTTATCATTAGCCCTATGCGCGCTGCAGGGCGCAATTTCATGCAGGGCCGCCATGTCGATCGGTACCTCTAGCGGAACCGAATCACTGATCCTCGCTAGTAGGAGGTGACCCCGCACGTCTTACCTCATGCACTGGTAGGGTATTTTATTGTAAGATATGTGGCTGTGCAAGCTGCACAAGCGTTCGGATTATCTCTAAATCCGACTTAGGATTAGGAGCAGTGATAAGACTTGGCCCTGTGCTTGTTTAGTTAGCCAACGCGCTTCTAACTAGTTAGCGCTGAAACCAGCTTCAACAAAGCGATCGCACCACACTTCGAGATGTCTAACGCACAGCGATACCTACTTTGTGATATAAAGCCATACCATTGCGCCCCCCCCCCCCCCGAGTGCCGAGATCCGCCGTTGTCCCTTCCGCTGACCGATAGAACGATCTGATCGAGCCCAGCACGCCGTCATGCTTCTCGAGTCCACCAGCGCGACGATTCCTAGACCAAGCTGCAGCGAGCTCTAGTCTCAGCTCGTTGAAGGGGAATACTATGTGATGGGAAGGATACAAGCTAAGATAGAGCGCGGCTAGCCTGGGAGTCGAAGCCTGCGCTTCGTCAAGTGGGTTCATTAGGTGATACAGCTGTCGTACGGCCAAACGACCAGCGGCTCCATTTATGAGCACTGCAATCTCTAGGGCCGTAGAGGTGTGCTTTAGTTCGATCTGTAACGGTCGTGAGGAGTTTTGAGTTGTTCATGTTCGTGAGGGATGAGTAAATTACTAGCAGAGCTGTGATGGTGGCCATACTTGGCAAGAGTCTACACTATCTAGAGCTGCATAAGTACTCTTCTCTTTAGCCATATCTACAAACTATCGCCTCCGGCACAAGGTCCTGGCAGGTGCGGGTCGGCCATCCTCCCTGCTAGCGTCACCAAGGTGTTCGTCCACTTCTCAAGATATAAGTATATTAAGCCTAGTTGCATGTGAATTCGCCTTCAGCTGCAGCCTTGCCGCGCCACACCGTGGCTGTGCCATCAGCCGCACCCCGCCCCTCACAAAAGTAAAGCTCACGACACTCTTACGCTGTCTTTCTCCCGGATGCAGTTTTCGGTATAGCTTAGCGTCCTATGCTCCTGTAAGCTTGCTAACCTGAATATCTAGGAGTAACACCCTCTTCAGACAGGCTATTTACCGTACTCGTCTCTTCCGTCAGGCTGCCGTGTTTGAACCCGACCGAGTTTCCTACCGCTTGCCACCGTCCAGCTCCATGCGAAGCAATGCGTCTTTTGCGACGCAGCGATACTGGCGAGCTTAGTCTTACTCAGTTTCCCGACGAGGCCATTCCTCCCTATGCGATCCTTTCCCACACATGGGGAGCTGATGGTGAGGAGGTCACCTTCGACGACCTAACAAATGGCACTGGCAAGGATAAGCTTGGCTATGAGAAGATCCGGTTCTGTGGAGAACAAGCTGCATTAGACGATTTGGAATACTTTTGGATTGACACCTGCTGCATCAACAAGGCAAATAACGCCGAACTCTCGCAGGCCATCAGCTCCATGTTTCGATGGTATCGCAACGCGACTCGATGCTACGTCTATTTATCGGACGTGCCTACAACTTCCTTCACGTCAAACAGAAGAAAGAAATTAGCGAAGCCATGGGAATCAGATTTCCGGAAGAGCAGGTGGTTCACCCGTGGTTGGACGCTCCAAGAGCTTCTTGCCCCGAGTTCAGTCGAATTCTTCTCCCAGGAAGGCAAGCAACTTGGTGACAAACATTCCCTAATACAGGAAATCCACGAAATCACGGTTATTCCTAAGTCAGCGCTTCAGGGGACTCCCTTATCTCAGTTCAGTGTCAACAAGCGATTGTCGTGGATAGAACACCGTCAGACCAAACTGGAAGAAGATAGAGCGTACTCACTACTGGGCATTTTTGGCGTTTATATAGCCCCTATCTATGGCGAAGGGATGACGACAGCGTTCAAACGGCTACGGGAGGAAATCGGCAAGCTGGAGCAATGTATAAAAGACTTACACCTCACCAATCCCCAGGACGACAAGAAGCGCATTGAAGACACCAAGGGCGGTCTGCTAAAGGACTCGTACCGCTGGATCCTCGGAAACGCCGACTTCCAGCGATGGCGTGACGACCAGCAAAGCCGGCTGCTATGGGTCAAAGGTGATCCTGGCAAGGGCAAGACGATGCTTCTCTGTGGCGTTATCGAAGAGTTAAAGAAATCGACCCCCGGCCTTCTTTCCTTCTTCTTCTGTCAGGCCACGGACTCACGAATTAACAGCGCCACAGCTGTGCTGCGAGGGCTGTTGTACTTGCTTGTCACTCAGCAGCCGTCGTTAGTCTCACACCTGCGAAATAAGTACGACCAGGCAGGCCAATCCGTCTTCGAAGACGCCAATGCTTGGGTTGCTCTCTCAGACATTTTTACGAACATGATACGGGACCCGGACCTAAAAATGGCCT
Organism: Lentithecium fluviatile CBS 122367; assembly: GCA_010405425.1. Lineage (NCBI taxonomy): Eukaryota > Fungi > Ascomycota > Dothideomycetes > Pleosporales > Lentitheciaceae > Lentithecium > Lentithecium fluviatile. The sequence goes on along the minus strand of MU005593.1, from coordinate 479,289 downwards.
GCCTAGTTGTCGACGCTCTCGATGAATGCGTGTCGGACTTGCCAAAGCTTTTGGACCTAGTAATTCGTACCTCAACGCTATCAGCCCGCGTCAAGTGGCTCTTATCCAGCCGAAACGAGATGCACATCGAGCAGAAACTGAGAGGTGTAGACGCTAGGGCGAGGTTGAGTCTGGAGCTAAAGGAAAATGCAGAGCAGGTGTCCCGCGCTGTCGACGTGTACATTGAGGACAAGCTATCACGCCTTGATTCGCTTCAAGACGATGGCCTAAGAGATCGAGTGAAGAACATCCTACGCCGGAAGGCAAACGGGACGTTCCTCTGGGTCGCCCTCGTAGTCCAGGAGCTTGAGGGGCCGGAGAGCTGGGACCCTTTACAGGTGGTAGAAGAAGCGCCACCAGGCTTGCACCAGCTATACGATCGCATGATGAAACAAATCCAGCAGCTAAAGCAGAGGAACTCAGAGATTTGCCAGCTCCTGCTTTCTACTGCTTGCGTCGCATACCGTCCACTTTATCTAGCTGAAATGGGCAGCTTGTGCGGACTCCCAGGCCAGATTTCCGTACTCACGAGGAACGTGAGAACGATCGCGACTATGTGTGGTTCGTTTCTCACCGTTAGGGATGACCAGGTCTACCTCCTCCACCAATCAGCCAAGGACTACTTGAGCGACAAAATACGAGATACGATCTTCCCGTCTCAAGGCAGGATGCACTACAACATTTTCTCTAGGTCACTTAACCTCATGTCTAATGCACTAAAACGTGACATGTACAACTTAAGCGCTCCAGGTTTTCCAATCAATAAGGTTGAAGTACCGGTTGACGATCCGCTAGCGACAATTCGATACTCGTGCGTTCATTGGGCCGACCACCTCTGTCACTGGAATTCCAGCTCTGCACACCAAGGGATAAACACTCAGGATAAAGATGTCATTGAAGATTTTATTCAAAAGAAATACCTTTACTGGCTTGAGGCTCTAAGCCTCTGTAGAAGCATGTCCGAGGGTGTGCTTGCAATAGTAAAGCTTAACGCTTTAGCTCAGGTAACTACTAAAGTAGCAATGCTCTATGTTAACGCTAATATAACTTAGAGACGAATAGATGCGCTCAGCTTTATGAAACTAGTTGAAGATGCGCGCCGATTTATTATGTCGTACAAGTCAGTAATAGAGAACTACCCTCTTCAGGCGTATACTTCAGCACTTCTATTTAGCCCAACTCAAAGCCTGATAAGAGGACTTTTCAAAAGAGAAGAGCCAAAATGGATAGCAATAAAGCCAGCTATGGACGAGAAATGGAGCGCATGTCTCCAGACGCTCGAGGGCCATAGCAGTTCGGTCTCCTCAGTCGCCTTCTCGCCCGACTCGACCCGGCTGGCGTCCGGGTCCAGGGATAAGACGGTCAAGATCTGGGATGCGAACAGCGGCGCCTGCCTCCAGACGCTCGAGGGCCATAGCAGTGCGGTCTCCTCAGTCGCCTTCTCGCCCGACTCGACCCGGCTGGCGTCCGGGTCTAGAAATAAGACGGTCAAGATCTGGGATGCGAACAGCGGCGCCTGCCTCCAGACGCTCGACGGCCATAGCGGTTCGGTCTCCTCAGTCGCCTTCTCGCCCGACTCGACCCGGCTG